>BQNB010077715.1:0-26046 GCA_026074375.1 Tanacetum coccineum | reverse complement strand
AGGAGGTATGAGCACAGAGTTGGTTTAAGTGATCCAAAGGTAAAATGGTGTGAGGATGAGATAAGTATTTGGGTTTTTTGAGTTTGGGTTTCATAAGAGTGAGGTGATTGTAGAGACGAGTTAGCAACATACCATAAGGCATAGGACAATCTTGAATATTTTGTATGTTTGAGATTCTTGGTCTCTTAAGTGTTTACTTCATAACATTGCGTGAGGACACGACAATATCTTAGTATGGGGGATTTAATATGTGCTTAATTACACATATTTTATACCTAATAAAACGAGCCTAAATGACCAAAAACAGACAGAAATTGCCAAATATATGTTTGTTTTGCTTTATGTACTGTGCAGGTATCAGATATTGACAAAAGGACGAAAAACGAAGCCAAATTGGACAAAACCAAGCACGGATTTGGAAAGAGCAGAGAAGACAAAGTCAACCCCGACGAAGACAAAGTCAACCCCGACGAAGTCAAAGTCAACCCCGAGAAGCTGAATCAGAAAAATACAACTTTAAGGGACCAAAATTGTCAAATCCCAAAGTTGTAATAAGGGAATAAAAATACAAGGGCTGAAATTGCAATTTACCTAAAATATAACTTTAGGGGCCTTTCCTGCCAAACCCCTAAAGTTATATCACACAAGGACCACCTATGTAATTAGCTTATATAGGTTGAGGGGGCATTTCTGCCAATCCCTAAACTTGTATCACCACATGGACTGAATTTGCAATAGAAACATATTAAATGGAGGACCAAACCTGCCCATTCCCCTAACATCTCCCCTGCACCCCCAAAATCAAACCCAGATAAACCCTAACCCATTTTTCCCGCCATAACCAAAACCCAAAGCCTGTGAACCTTTTCCTTCTCCCCATAACACTCAACCTCACATACTTACACAGGGGATCAAACCTTCACCCCCTCTCCACTAATACCCCTTTATGCCATGTTGGCAATCCATACCTACAATTTGGGCATTGAAGGGGCAGGATCAAAGAACTCGGGCTCCAAGGCAGGATTAAGGGTCAAGATTGGTTATTTGTTTCCTCTCACAGCAAAAGCACAACTAGCACAATGCAAAGAAGTTTGACAGCTTATAAAAGAGGAAAAAAAAGAGACAGAAGATAGTATCTAAGAGAGGAGTATCTAGGAGTAGTGTAATTAAGTTTAAAGTCCCGTTTTTATGTTTTTAACTAATGTTCAAATTTCAGTTTCATTATCTGTTGTAAGTGTTATAAACTCAATTTCAGTTGTAAGTTTATTCCAAAGTTAAATAAAATTCCAAGTTCTTAAGATTTTCTTTGTTAAGCAAACGTGTTACTGTTCCATTGTTAAATAAGCTGTTTGAGCTCATTGGGGAATAAGCAAAATCCTGGATGGGTTTCTGACTTATTGGGATTAACAAGCTGCCAAATAAGCTCTTTTGAGCTTTTGAAACTTCCATATAAAGCATAGGACCAAGGTTACTTTCATTTTCTCTTTTATAACTCAAGTTACTGTTGAACTGCTTATTGTCATCCTACCTGATATTATAACATTGCTTCCTATGTTGTTATTTTACTTGGTTGCTTAATAGTGCATACCAAAACCTTATTCTCCTCTGTCATGAAAATTTAAGTGCTTAAACCTTCATAAGCATCTAAAAGGGATTTTAAGAATTTAAAGGGGGTGTTGGCACTAAGCCAAAGTGGTTTCTAAATGGGAGATATCATTGGGTTAAAGGTAACTAAGAACTGTATTTAACCTAGTTAAATAAAGATCTAAAAATCCTGTTTTAATAAGTGTCTGTTTTGGTTTTTACATTGAATCCTGAAGTTTAAGGGGGTGTTTGGGTTAAGGGTACAAAACGGGTCAAATTTGTATCAAACCACTTTGGGTCATTTTGACTGTTTTCACAAGCTCAATTGAAGTCATTTTAATTAGCTTTTAAAAAGTTTTACAGTTTAAATATGAGTTTTGTAGTTTTATCTAAACTTGGTTTAAATCTGTCTTAACAAAACAGATTATTCCAGCTTTTGTTAGGGCCTTAAGAATAGTTTTTTAGTGTTGTTTTTATGCCCTTTTTAATCTCCTAATGCAGTAGGTTTAGTTAGATTTAGTGTCACTTGAATTATGCTCTTGGTTTATTTCTTTCCATAAGTTTTTCTTGCCTTTTAAAGTCTTTAATTCAGCAGCCTAGTGCCATAAGCTCCCATTAGTCTTAAGTCATAATTTTTATAATATAAGCTCATTAGGTGCCTTAGTTGATCTGTCTTAGCTCATTTTCCCTTTTTAAGTCTTTTTACTAGCTTAAAACTTAAGCTGCATAAGGCCTTTTTCCCTTTAGAGAAAACAATACTCAGCTCATTCTGAGTGTAAAAACCTTTTTCATTAAGCCTTTTTTCTGGCTTATAAGTGCTTCATATTATTTCTAATTGGCTGATAAATGTAGACCTGAGGACAAGCTTTAAGAGGTTATAAGCCACTTAGCCTCTAGACCCCATTTGACAGCTTAAAATTAAGCTGGAAGGGTCCACTTTGGACTGTTTGTTAACAGGTTTAGGTTATAAGCTCATATGCTCATTTAAGCTTATTAGCTTATTGTTTCAGCTTAGTTTAGGTTTAACATTACTCATTAAGTTAGTATAAGTTCATTTTAGCTTATGTTATTTAGGGTAAAGCTTAATTGGGCTTATTTGCTTTGTAGTGTAAAATTTTTAAGTTATAAAGATTTTTAAGCTTATTTGTCTATTTAGCTTAAGTGTAGTTTATCATCTTTGCTTAATCTTGTTTGTTTATACTTAATAGGGTTAGTAGTTTATCTATCTTGGCTTATTTGTGCAAAAGCATAAGCTTGGCAGCACTAACTCAAAGTTAGTACTGCTTAGTTGAAATTTTAGCTTATCAGCTTATTTGGCCTGCTTATTTGAAGCACATTGTGCTTATTAAGACTAGCCAAGGTCCTTTGTGCAGCTTATTTGATAGTCAAAAGCTTTTTGAGTCCTAAATTAGCTTAACAGTTAGGCTTGTTTCCATTTTAAGCTCTTAAGCATTCTGTCTGTTTTCTTTTGTGTTTCTTCAGCTTATTCATTAAGTTTCATAAAAAAATCCAAGTTTTAAAAGTGCTTATTTTTGTGTGTTTAACAAGTGGGGGGGGGGGGGCTTTTTATTTTTTTTATTTTTGTGTGTTTTACAAGTCCTAAAAGAAAATTTTTGAAAAAAAAGGGGAAGGTGGAAGTCTCAGGTGAGCATGGCTCGTGAGCTTCCAGAAGAGCTGAGCAGGGTTCACAATACATTTCATGTATCCAACTTGAAAAAGTGCCATGCCGACGAACCATTAGCCGTTCCGTTGGATGGACTACATTTTGATGACAAGCTTCAATTTGTCGAGGAGCCGATAGAAATCATGGACCGTGAAGTTAAACGGTTGAAGCGAAGCCGCATTCCACTAGTCAAGGTTCGATGGAACTCCATGAGAGGTCCTGAGTTCACATGGGAATGCGATGATCAATTCAGGAGGAAATATCCACACCTCTTCACAAAGACCGCACCATCGTCAAGTGTCACGTCTTAAGCCTTGAGGACAAGGCTCACTTAACGGGGGGAGACTATAACACCCCGTGTTTTAGGGTCATTGACATCGTCAATAAATTCACTATGTAGTTTTAGTATTGTACGCGTTTGCTTTAAATCGTAATTGTTAAGTTAAATCGTGTAAGCTAAAAATTATCGTTTAATGTAAACGAGCATCAAACAATTAAATGTTTACATCAAGCAAGTGTTAAGTAATTATTTTGAGGATAATTATTAACTTTGTTCATTTTATTTTTATTGGTTACGTAAAGTGTTTACGTTTCACGATAAAATACGTTTAGGCATTCCCGAAACCACCAAAACTTTTCTACGCTTCAACAAATACCCACGATTATACCCAATACTCAAAAATTACAAAAATATATCATACATATACATATAAATTGGATATGGACTCAAAAATACAAAGACTTATCTTAGAAAACACATCTCCATGTTTTCATGGGATGTTCTCTACATTTAGGAACATTTAGATATTTTATCAAGACTTTCCTAATAGTGAACTTGACCAACACTTCCTTAAGACCCTCACTTATGTCTAAAGACTTACTATGCCACATTTGACTAGCTTATTATACATATACTTGCACTCCTAGCAAAAGATAACATACACTTCTCTCAACACTTAACAAAAATCAAAAATCCTCTCCCTTTTGCTCCTACATACCCACGGCAACAAACACCCCTTCTAAATAATTCATAGCTTGATTTTCTAAGACCATACAAGCATTCACTCATCATATCTAAGATACCTCAAGGTGTTTTGAAGTATTGATTAAAGGTTTACAAGTATTTAAGCAAGTATTGCAAGATTAGGGTTTCTAGTGGGATTAGGGTTTTGAAAGCTTGTAAGCTTTGGTTTTTCATCTAAACAAGGGTTTAGATATTGTGGTCTACTACCTTACATCACTCTAAGGTTATCTAAAAGCCCTTAACTTTTTATTTTCATGATTATATGGGTATATGGTGTTATATAGCAAAATCACCATTAGGATGCTTTTAAACATGTAAGACATATTTTTACTTGTGATTATGATTTTGTACACTTTTTCATATGTTATGTGATTGGTAATATCATGATATAATGGGATTATAAGTATTGTAACATGTTGGTTAAGTGTAAAAATGTATATGTATAAACTTGTAGTTAAAAGTTACTTAAGGAAAGTTATTGATTTCATGTGATGTTAATGACTTGTTAATCTTGAACATTTGGACAAATGATGGACCTATGGACACTAATATATGTAAGACATATGATATGTTTGGTTATAAAAGGCTTGTGGTAAGTTACTAAGTTGAAAAGTATATAAAACAACTTATATAAACAATAATACGCATTGATTTCAAAGGGGCTGTTTTGGTTCGTGTATGCTGACAGTTACATTATGTTCTATAAATATAATACATCTCATGACGATTCCAAATATGTAAAGAAGACGAAAAACTGCCTTATAACGAAAAAGATACGGCAAATATACGTTTTACGTTAATACTGGGTTTATAAAAGTAAATTTTATAAAAACAAGTTAATAAATACTTCTGATATAAGAGGTTTAGTATTTTTAACAGATTGAACATATTTTTAGGATTCCAAAATGATAAGAATCGTAATTTTCCAATCGATAACGAAGAAGTTATGAATTACGCGAGTTTACGACAATAAATACTTTTATAAAACTATTTTTATAAAAGTTACTTTTCATGACAGAAAAATATATTTTGAAAACATCAATAAATTGATAGAACTTTTAATGACAAATATGTGCTCGAATGAAACACTAAAAACAGAGCTATAACGAATAAAATACAACATTTACGGGTTTTACGATAACTAAAACAATAAAAATAATTTTATAAACTGGCGTGAACAGTAAAAAGTACTGTTCACCAGTAGGTCAAAAATAAGAAAATGACATATTTTGATAACTCGTCTTAATACGAAAGCGTGGGCATAAGAAACGTAAAAATCGGGCTTAAAACGCGAAAGTTACGTCAGTTTTACTAAAGAGGCATTTACAAACGTTTTTACTTTATAAATGCGATTTCACTAAAACGATTAGATGGTGAAACTTACGGAGACATTGACATGATAAGGAACATTGCATACACAGATGACAAGCTCTCGCAGAAGTAGTTGAGACCCGCAAAAAGCGTCTAGCAAGCCCGATGCACACGGAGGAGGCCAGGTAGTAGTTCATAGAACATGATAAGGGGCCTAGCATTTTGAGTACTGCATACTAAGTATTACGGGTAACACCCGGCTAGAATGGATTATATGTTTTATATATTCTTATTTTTAAATCTTGTAACCTAATCTTTAGTGATCGATTTGCCTCTGAACCATTCATGTATGTTTTCCAATTTATAATATGTGAATGGATGTTTAATGTCACATCTGTAATCGAATTTATTATCTAATGAATGTCGATTTAGCTTATTCCATTTGTTAATATTCAATTCAGTTTGTACAATTCACAACTGTGTGATTGTATCTTATTTTTACTTATTTTGTATGATGACAGACATTGTTTTGCATTTTAGAAAACTAACGGGTAATTAGTACAATTCATGTGAATTTAAGAAAAATGGCACCAAAAAGAACCATCAGATCAACACCAGCCGCAACAACCACCACCACTACCACTGTCACCAATGCCCATCTTAAGGCAATGATCGACCAAGGTGTTACTAATGCTTTGGCAGCACATGATGCTGACAAAAACATGAATGGCTACATGACACACAAAATTCGGAACGGGAAGGTAGATCGGATGCTAACGAAGTTACCTAGAGAGGCACTAACCAGATTTCATAAAGTGCCAACCTTTAAATTTCAAGGGCACAAAAGGAGTTGTCAAATTGATTTAATGGTTTGAGAAAATGGAAAATATGTTTAGTATAAGCAACTACTCGGTGGAGAATCAAATCAAGTTTTCCACTTGTATTCTTCTGGCAGGTGCACTAACGTGGTGGAACTCCCACGTTAGGACTGTTTGTCATGATGTTGATTATGCAATGACTTTTGACATACCTGAAAAAGAGATGAACTGAAAAGAACTCAGCCCAAGGGTCGGCTTAAGAAACTGTAGAGGTTGAGTTGTAGAAACCTTGGGAAGGTGAGAAGGTACCGACGTGAATAGATTATAACCAATGTTTTTAAAAGACTCTGGTATTGCAGTGTGTTAGAATGTTTCCGAAAGACCTGACAAGATTGAAAGATTTGCCGGTGGTTTGCCCGACATGATCCATGGAAGTGTAGTAGCATCCAAGCCTAAGACAATGCAAGAGGAAACTAAAATAGCAACTGAACTGATGAATAATAGAATCCACACTTTTGTTGAGCGTCAAACAAAGAACAAAAGAAAGCAAAATGATAACCAACAACAACAACCATAAAACTGGAAGTGAGGCAAGAACACCGCTGGTTATGCGTGCGGGACTATGGTGAGAAGAAGCTTATACGGGGATCTAAAACCCCTATGCCTTAAGTGCAATTATCACCACGATGGTCCATGTGCTCCCAAATGCCACAAGTGCAATCGAGTTGGCCATATGGCCTGTGATTGCAGGAGTCCTGTTAACGCCAACACTGCTAACAACCTAAGGGGCACTGGGACAGGTCAAAAGCCTACTTGCTATGAATGTGGTACCCAAAGACATTTCAAGAGGGAATGTTCAAAACTGAAGAACAACAACAATCGAGGCAACCCAGCTTAGAACAAAAAAAAAAAAAAAAATAGTTCCCAAATGCTGCTAGTGAAAGTGTATGCGGTAGGCCAATAGCCGGGGCAAACCCAGACACCAATGGACGTTGCGACAACCGTGTTTTAATCAGGTTTATTGAAACCTTTAGAAATGGCAAAGAGTTCATTTATATTGTTTAAGTGTTGTGCTATGTGATTTTATGTGTGCTAAGTGAGTTAAGTATGTGCATGATATCATTTTAAGGTGTTTGGGCATCCCATTTTGAGTATGGTTGTGTTGGGTAATGAGTATTCTATTTGTTCACGTTTAGTGATAATGGAAAGGAATGGCGTATTGCATGTAATGCTACGTCAATAGTTGGATGATTAAGTGTTAAGAGTTTATGGGAAATGTGTCATATTAGGAAATTAAATAGGATGAGTGAAATATAAAATTTGTAGCAAACTTATAAAAATAGAAAGAGTGGTTTTTGTGAAATGAAAGTTATATTTAGAAAGTTTGGTAAGTAGCGTTTAAGTAAAAAGGTTTAATCAAATTAGCTTAGGTTTTTATAAAAACTTAAGGTAATGAAGTGAACAAGTTAATTAATAATGTAATAAAAAATATAATAAAAATATATATGGGGCGTTTATTTGGGACGACAAAGAAAGAAGAAAAAAGAAAATAAAAAGGGATTTATGCATTATCTAGGGGAGTTATAGTAGTATCACTAGGTTTCTAACTCCTTAGGATTACCCATGGGCCAAGAAAACAACTCATTCCTTCCCCCTAAACCCTCATTCAGCCAAAATTATTCTCCCGCTAAACCCTTAGTGTCGACTTTTAATCCCTAAAAACAAGGATCCAAGAGTTGTGTTTAGGAGCTAGCAATCAAGGTAATTATGCTCATCTTTGTTAGATTTGTTCATTCATGTAACACTTTCTATGATGGATCTAGGTTTTCATAAAATTCAGAATATTAATGATATTTAATGATGATAGAATGATTCTTACGGGTGGGGGAAAACATAGCTAAAATACTAAAAAAGTAATACATATCAAACCAGATAAGGGTAGGCAAAATAACTCAATGACAACTTAGCAAAATACGAGATATATAAGCTATGCAAAAATAGAGGGGAAGCATAGTAGTTATTGCATCAAACACTTAAGCCCTAAATGCATCTACATGTAGGACCCCTAGGTTATAGTTTAGGCTCAACCACCTACTTCTCTATAACCAAAGGCTCTGATACCAATCTGTCACACCCCGCCAAGGCAGAAACGTGAGGCGCAACAAGAAAGGGAATCATCACAACACATTGGCGTCTATATAGAGAAAATAAATATGCACAAAATACAAGGTATAGACACGCAGTGTCATGAAAATACCTAAAAACATCAACAAAATCCAAAGGCGTTTGACATTGAAATAAAGGTAGTTCATGCCAATGTCATGACATGAAAACATTTAAACATCCAAACAAAACAAGTCAAATAACATCCATCATCCAAAAAAATAACGAAATCTAGATAACTAAACTTCGTCAGCTGCCTACGGTCTTACTAGCCACTCTTCCTAACATCAACATCCTCAACATGATTACTTGAAAATGATGCTTAAAATGTCAACATAAAGTTTGTGAGAGTCATATGTTTTAAGACATGAAAATCAAATCCAATTGTAAATTATTGTGATAATAAAGAAAATATTGCAGGACAATAAATGAACTATCATACAGGCTAACATGCAAATCCAATCAATCACACAAATACCCAGCAAATGACTACAAGATGTCTCATATCGCACCAAGGTTCATGTGGTTACCCCCTTAGCTCAGGCCATGGATACTCTCAAAGTAACCTTCCTGCTCGCTAGACCATAGTACCATCCACTAAACAAGCCATGGATACCCGCATGTGATCCCCCCTGACTTAGTTCACAATTCTCAATATCACATCACAAAACATGTAGCTCACAACATACAATAGTCACGTATAGTCCATGCATCTTTGACAACATATTATCACAGTAATCAAAACATTTCCAAATACTTTGCATCATTTCCACCCCTAATAAATCATAAGAAAAGAGGGGCTATGAAACTCACCTGAATGCTCAAACGCAGCTTCCAAATCTCTACACGAAACTATACATATAAATAAACACGGTTACACGCGACCAAGCTAAAAGCTCTAGTCCATGTAACACACATATGATTAATGTCTAAGGGTTTAGTTAACCATCATGGGTTACCCCGACATCATGCCTAAACTTAACCATCTTATTAACACTTTACACTAGCTACATACAATTAACTCAGAATTGCAGAATTTTAGTGTCTCTTTACGTACCCAAAATCCTTACTTAATGACCTTCATAAATTATACCAAAAATTAAACATGTTCATTTATGAGTATATTAATTATCTTGTGATTCCCAAGTATTACTTACATGTGTAACTACCTCAAATAAAATCAAACTTAAAAAATGTCCTAATTTGGATCTCATTGCACACCAAAATATATCATTCTAACTACCATACTTAGCATGCTTTTAGAGGCTAATTTTTACAGGATTATCCTTAGACATATTGAACTTAACTATTGTATAAGGGTTAAACTTAATTCTACTTTTAAGTATAGGTTTTACCCTCACAAACATGACCTAAATCTGCCCCATATTTACTGATCGGACAACTTTTAGTGTAACCAAAATTTGAATGACTTCCCGACCTTAAAAACATTCAAGGCTAGATTTTATGAAAGTAGACTCTTTTGGCTTATTCATAGGCTCAAGAAAAATATCAATACATGTTTTTATCATCTAGATATCAGTCGTTGAACACGACCCAAAATTCTGCTCAACCCTAAATTAAGTTTTAACGCAAATCTAACTCTAACCGAATACATCAATATGATTCTAATTAAACCCTAAACACTTCTAATTAAGTTTAACATTATAAATTTATAGATTTTTATGAACTCTAATTTATCCATCACTTTATTATTACATGAATTAAAAAGAAAGTTAAAACAATTAAATTTTTTAAACATACCTTGATCCTTAATTCTTGAAACCTCAAATCACCAATTTGATCTTGAATAAAAAAAAATCTTTTTTTTCTTCTGCTCTTGAGTTCGACCGATTATAAAAAAAATATGGGATTATGGGTTTGTATTTATAGTGAAGAGAAAAAGATTTAGATAATTACCAAATATGAATCATAGTTGGACTAAAATTTGTTTTTTTTCCCTTTTATTCGGCCGAACTTCACCTTTTTTTGTTTATTTATTATTTACACAAAAACCCTTTAATTTTGTTGTTTTTATAAAAACTTTTATTTATTTAGACATCCTTCTAAATAAAACTAGTTTTAAATACCTAAAAATATTTTCACTTCATACTTTATTTCTTCAACTTAATAATACTAAAATTTTACTAACTAACTTTCTAAACCAAATTTTCTATTCTTGTGAATCCCTATTATCCAAATTTGTATACATATACATATAAATACGTACACACATAAAATTTTACCATCATTTTCATTGTCACTAAAATGTGAACATAATGAAATATCCATAGCAACCATAACTTCAATCACCATGAGACGATCACGCTCAATAGATTTGCAACCAACTCACATAAGATCACATAAACACATAATTATCATAACACATAGTGAAACTCAAGTCAATACCAACGGTTTGACTAACCTGCTCAAAGCATAGTTGTCACAGTATCCCCTCCTTAGGGAAATCTCGTCCCTAGATTTAACTAATAGGTTCAAAATCATCATCAACAAACAATCGGGTATGCTTTGCTTTCATATGGTCCTCACGTTCCCACGTGAACTTAGGGCCACACTTTGAATCTCATTTAACTTTCACGATCAGAAACCCACTGCTTACAACTTCGCTTGCCCATACAAGGGTACAAATAGCAGCATACAACTCTAAGCAAAAATAACATCTAATTACATGAACATCGCCCGTCTTCGAGGAAACTCGTCAAAACCTTAAGTTGTGTAACAACGTCATTTATAACCTAACCCCGCAACTTTTTCAAAATCGGGACAAAAAAAGAAAAAAAAAAACCCCCCCAAGAACTGTCTTGGAACTAAGTTATGAATTGTTACAAAGCTCAACGTTTTTGAAGAATCAGCACGACTTCGAGTTTATTCAAAACATAACATTAACCAAACCACCTCAGAACATTCAAGGGTGCACTAAAGTCTGCCAATAACCCTATGTGTCCAACTTTACTTAGTACTTCTAATGATAGCTTGCTCAACAAGCAAGTGTGGATACTTAATTTTTATGAAATCCTCATGACTTCGCTTCAAGTTCCAATGGACTTAACTATCGGAATCCTACTACGCTTCAAACTTTTAACCTCACGTTCGATAATCTCAACAGGCTCTTCAACAAAATGAAGAGTTTTGTCTACCTTAATTTTTTTCTAATTGCATATGCAGATTTGTATCCGCTAAATACTTCTTTAAATTTGAAGCACATCAAATATGCTACTAAATTATTGAGGCAATCTTAATCAATAGACCATAGGACCGATCCCTTTAATGATCTTAAATGGTCCCGCATATCTTGGTGCTAACATTTCTTTCTTTCCAAAATGCACTACTTCTTTCCAAGACGACACTTTCAACATCACTTTATCACCAACTTCAACTCTAAATGTTTACGCATATTGCCAACATAGCTCTTTTGGCAATCTCTAGCCGCTTTGAGTTTTTCTTTAATCAATATCACCTTATTTGTTGTCTCTTGTACCAATTCTGGTCCAATCGACCGAATTTCTCCAATTTCAGCCCAAAGAACATGTGACCTACACTTCCTTCCATACAACGCTTCAAATAGAGCATATCAATCACCAGAATGATAACTATTATTATAGAAAACTCAGTTAAGGGTAGATGAGTATCCTAATTACCACAAAAAAAATCAATCACACACGCTCTTAACATATCCTTCAAAGTCTGAATGGTACGCTCAGCTTTGTCCGTCCGTTTGAGGATGATAAGTAGTACGCATGTTTTAGCCGTGTTCTCAATGCCTTTCGCAATGTCTACCAAAGCCACGAAGTAAATATTCCACCACGATCTGAGATGATCGACACATGACACTCCATGCCTTGTTACAATTCGATTATTGTAAAGTCTCGCCAAGTTCTCCATTTTAAAATCTTCACGTACTACCATGTAATGGGCATACCTTAGTCAGTCTATCGACTATTACCCAATTCATATCATACCCACTACTTGATATTGGCAACCTTGTAATAAAGTCTATAGTTATTATATCATACTTCCACTCGGGTATCTCTAGTTGTTACAATAAACCTGAAGGTCTTTGATGTTTCAGCATTATCTTTAAACGAGTCAACAATTCGCCCTCAAAATCTTGTAAGGTAGCAATATCCTTCTCCATACATGGCCACCATACATATCTCTAAGGTCATAGTACGTCTTATCCGCTCCCGAATGTACCAAGTACCTCAATGCATGAGCCTCGTCTTTATCATAATGTCCGCTTACAATCACCTATTAATGAAACCCATAATAATTACATACCTCCCATCTTCCATTTCCTTTCCATTAGTTGGTAGGCCACGAGCATTTCATGCTGTAGCATTCTCCTACCTTTGCCTCTTTGAATGAGTAACAACATAATCCTTGATTCGACGCGTCGCTAGTAAAACTACAAAACCCTTGGGAGTCCATCAGGAGAATGAAATATGGTGTCATCACTATTTTCCCTTCATCTCTGAAAGCTTCCTCTTCGTTCCTTGCTGTCCACTCCTACTTCTTTCTTCTTTTGTTTAGTGAAGTAAGCGGGTTTAGTAGAATCATAGAAAAATTATATGAAACGTCGGTAGTAACCATGCTTATCCCAAGATTATGATCGTATCTCGGATGGGTATTAGGTTACTTTTTTAAATTCTTCATGTTCTATCTTACTAGAGGTCAACGTAAAATATCATTGTTGTTAACACGTGTCTGAGAAAACACACTTTTTCGTAGCCAGAATTCAACTTGGAAAAACTAGGCAACAACTTTTCTTCATTCTTGAACTAACACAATGTGATTTCCACGAGAGTGACTAGTGACTTGAATCGAATTAAGTTATATCGGAAACGGATCCTAAGGGTACGCGAACTATAGAATAGGTAGCCATACGGATATCGAATCAAAGGCTAGAATACATATAAGGGATTTCACATATGGAAGTAGATGCGGATCAAATGTCAGAAGAATCCTTAAAAGAAATGATAGAATAAATGTACCGATAGAAAACGCAAACGAAAGAATCAACAAGCGTACCTACGGCAAAATTAAACTCATAACGTAACAACAATAGTATCAAGATTGATATATGAAAAGATAGAATTTCTCTATACCAATAACCGACTTTACCGAAAAAAACCAACTAAATAATGTTTTTATAATAATAAAGAAAGTCGTTTTAATTTTAAGGGATAAAGCCGTAGAATACCAACGAACTTTTCATAATTTATCGATTTGGTACGTGTACTGAAAAAATTATCGATTTGGTACGTGTACTTTCATAAAGTGCTCTCATTTGCACATTTTGATGACGTGTCATACGTGATAGGCTGGCACGTTGCACATCAATAACGTGACACGTCATCAAAATGTGAAAATGAGAACACTTTATGAAAGTACACGTACTAAATCAATAATTGTTTCAGTACACGTACTAAATCGATAAATTGTGAAAAGTTTGTTGGTATTCTACGACTTTATCCCTAATTTTAAAAATCACCTAAAAAAATCGTCTTAAATATAATTTTTTATTAAAATTCGTTTTTAATCAGGGGTTGTCATAGATATCCAATGAGCAGTCATTTAATAGTGTATCACATCTTACCCATATAAATTGCTTTAAACATCCTTTTTATAATTATAAAATTTATCAAAAACAAGCCTTTAAAAAAATTATTATCATATCTTATTCATAAATAATATCTAAAGAAAATAGTTTTGTCAGTCAACCAATTATCATATTGTTTCAAAATTTATTGTAAACATAGTTTTTCTTAAAAGAGACATTTCCACATGAGTGTTGTATTCATAAAATCATTTCAATATAGTTTTCCCCAAACACCATCAAGATATACTTCAAAAGGTTTTCATAATTCGACATTAATATAAAATATGTTACTCAAACAAGGACATCGTAATACCAAAAGAGATTGTAAAATACGGTTAAAGGACTTAACAAAATTTTTATGTTTGAAAGGGAAAGAAGAAAATACCATGAACATATAGTCAGATAACAGTGAAGCAAACATGTCAAGATAATCTCATATAAAGACAATACGAACCAAAAGAAGAACGTTATGACTCATCCGTACTTACGATCAATGAGGAAAAACCATAGAAAAGCGTCATTGGTTACTAACGTGCGCACAAGTTACAGGAAAAACTGATGATATAATAAGACGGAAGAGTCAATGATCCGCTTCTAAGATGTTAGGAAAAATAAATGCTTAAAAGAAATTTTGATACTCATACTGAGAAGTTAGTACCACGAAAGAACTATTTAAAACGTACCCAAGATCCAAAGAAGCATCTGCCGATACAACCAATATTCATCAACACGCCGAATAGAAAAGTTATATCATCCATAACGTCATGGTACAAACAAGGGATGCTAAAATGAGGGTTATATATCCGAGCGAATAATCGAGCAGACGAACAAACTCAATAATCATAATAATAGCATTAACGGGTATCCGGGGTATCCGCAAGCGATAGATAGAAGGGAAACTTACTGACTTCATAACTATACATAATACAACCGACATAAATAACCATGTAACACTTACCGACTAACAAGCAAACACCGATTAATGCAATCATGGTCACAAGTCTACGTGTGTGGTGATGCCTTTATAATTATGTTGGCCACCATAATTATAATTGCATCCTTTCACACGTATACTTACTTCTAAGACTACACCTCTTATGATTCACACCTATAAAACACTATACACATTTGGCACATATTAAACCCACTCGCATATAACACAGATAAGGATGCTCCATCAAGGGAAATACTTCTCTTCCCTTTATAAAAGTAAAATCGAAACGACATAAGGAACGGAAAGTCTTGCAGCGCCTCCATAATACGAAATATCTGAAAGAAATAATCAATAGCATCGTGACGAGGTAAAATACGGAATAAACTTATGCTGGGTCTCGCTTGGGTTTGACTTTGCCTTCGCAAGAGTCACCCGACTCTGCGGGTCCAGGCCTGCTACGAGTATCCGACAAGCGATCTGAGTCGGCCTCCTTCTCCGACTCTTCTAACTAACCTTCCTCATTAGGTTCCTTGAGAATCTCCTCCTCAATTGGCTCCTCTTTTGAATCATAAGCTATCGAGTAGCCCGTAGGTTGAAGTAAAACTCGAAGAAAGCAGGAATACAAAAACACCTAGATAGCTAAACATATAGATTCTATTGCGGTTATAGAGAGACATGACTAAAATAATAAGGAAGGGTATATACTATTAGATCCCAATAATGAAAAAGTATATATATATATATATATATATATATATATATATATATATATATATATATATATATATATATATATATATATATATATATATATTTCATAATAGTAGACAAATTAAAAAAAATTAAAGCTGTTCGAATGCGAGAAAAGTATAGTAGATGTAACAATAAACACTTAAGCCCTTTAAAATGCAACTATATGAAGGACTCCTAGGTTATAGTCTAGGCTCGACCACCTACTTCTCTATAACCAAAGGCTCTGATACCAATCTGTCACACCCCGCCAAGGCGGAAACACGAGGCGTAACATCATGGATATCATCACAACACAATGGTGTCAACAATAAAGAATCACTACATGCATAACTAAATATAAAAGACACGATGTGTCATGACAATACCGAAAACAAAAGAACGGCATCTTGTATTAATGAAAAAGGGGTCTCATCAATACAAAGACAATGTCTCACAAACCTATTAAAACTCATAACATTCAAGAATTCATGCAAACAATTATGAAACGAAATCAAATGAGAACTTCCAATGCAGCCTAATGGTCTCGCTAGCCACTTTTATTAACTTCAATATCTTCATAACGCTCACTTAAAAATGATGCTTAAAACGTCAACACAATGGTTGGTGAGAGTCATAGGTTTTATGACACCAATACAAGATTTAAATCAATTACTGTGATTATATAAAAAAACAAAACATGGCAGGACAATTAAGCTGGCTATTATACATGCTAGCATTCATGCAACTAAGAATCTCAATTGGGATGGAACGTGTCCCCCGATCCAATGCAACAAAAATAGTCATGGAGATGAATGAAATCCCCAAATCCCGAGACTAGGTATGTATTCCGAAAAACAAACAGGTTCATACCCACACCAAGTAGGCGAAACATGTTACCCACAAAGTAGGCGAAGACCAATGAAACATCATACAACATGCAGCACATAACATATAATAGCTACTAAATGTCCATGAGTAACTTGAACCATATAATCACAGAATCAAGAACTTTGAAAAAAAAAAAACAAAACAATTTTAAATTGCAAGTCACTTCCATCCCATAAAAACATAGTAAAATGGGATCTATGAAACTCTCATGGATACTCAATAGTAGCTTCCAAATCTGTACAGGGCAACTATACCAAATAAATAATACGGATTTACACGAGACCAAGCTAAAGTAGAATTTTGTGATAAAAATATTGCGTGATCTAGTATATGTCAGCGAAATGTCAACTCATAAATCTAATCATTGTCATAATTCGCTTAACATATTGCGTGACTTATTACATGCCATCAACATGTCAACTCATTGTCAGTATATAACTACAAAATTGGTCATAATAACTGTCTGAATAAAAAACAAAAATTGTCATAATCAATGTCAGTATAAAACAACATTGTCAGATAAAATTACTACGTGATCTACTATATGTCAGTGACATGTCAATTCATTGACAAAATTCGCTTTATATATTGAGTGGCTTATTACATGCCATCATTTTATTTATAATTTATATGAATTGTCATAATCATCTCATATCAATTTTTGTACACTATATATATGGTGTCCATACATTCAAAATGCCAGAATCTTAAATCTATTATACATAAAAATGGAGTCAAGTGTAAAAAAGTTCATATGTGTGTTGCATTATAATGACACAGAAAGAGGTGTCATTATGTATGATGATATCACGTACTCACTTTTAGTTGAAACGGTGGTGAAGATATTCAATTTAGATCCAAATGACCGGCTAAATTTATCGGTTAAACTCCCTTCACTTCACCTAGATATTACAAACGACGATGATGTAATTTTTTTTTGTTGACTGTGCTTCTATTTCCACTAACGATGAAAGAGCACATTTGTACGTTGGTTGACCTACAAGAACACAACCGAGGATAATACCCAGACCAGCGGGTATTCTTCAAAGGGCGATGCTCCGAAAAAATGCCGACGTTATGGAAGTTAGACATGAGAACGTAATGCCCACCCATGAGTATGTAAGAAAAATAAGTGAAGATGTGTCTGAAGATGATCATTTTACGCTTGGCCCATGGGTATGCGCGATTGTGTACCTGCATGGTGAAGGGGTCATGGCATATGGTTGTCTTGGTGATATGAAAAAATATTGTAAGAATGGGAAACTTGAATTGGTAGTTGGCATTGTAATTAGTTGTACCCCAAATTCGTTGGGAGACATGACAATTACACTAAAAGATCCAACGGGTATAATGGGTGGTACAATTCATTACAAAGTCTTTAAACAAGAGGATGGTTACGCAAAGTCTATCAAAGTGGGATCTGTTTTGATACTTCGTAATGTTTTTCTGTATTTTACCGAATCCATCAAAACATTTTTAACATTACAATTAAAAAACATTGTTAAGGTCAGTCGACAAAGACACTATATTTTAGTTTTTGATTTCTTGATGTTAGTATTAGAGATTGATTAAACACTGATAATTACTTGTAATGCTTTTTTAGTCTATGAACCTAATTTGTTTGTCTATTTTAAGTCATTTGTTTAATTTCAAATTTCCTTGACATGCATTTGTTTTCAATTGTTAAATATATACAAGCTTCATTTCTACGCTCAAGTGTTACACAAAATGATCTATACATAAGGATCTATTCATATCAACTTGGGGAGTTATCCTCACATGACAATCGCTACAACTAGAAGCCTATTAACTCTATAACTGCCAAAAAAAAAAGATTCTGGGTCGGCATCTTTTTACTGGGGGGGGGACTCCCTATCTCTTACAAAGATTTTTTATCACCCAACAAGTAACAACTCCACAATCAGAATGGTTTCCTTGTAGAGGGATATCGAAACAAAAACCTTGATTGTATACTAACTTGAAATTGTATGGTAGCTGTCCTGTTCTCTTGAAATGACCAACTTTTTGCAGCATTACGTTCAACATACTAGTCCATTGCGATAGGTGAGCATTTAATGAACGATATCGATCATCGTTTGGCAAAGAGTCTATCACATGAATTATGGAACAATGTAAATTAATTACACATGTAACCCAGTGATTACCGTTGCAATGTAAGGGCATATAGACCTACAAAGATAAATTAATTCTATTAAATCAAATTCAATAATTTAACAAATATTCAACTTATATAAATATATAACAACGTTTTACCACAAATACTTACAATATCTACATAATCCCATGAAGGGTAGGGACGCGACGATCCATCCAACATTCCTATAATGTGTTCATCCGTCTCTAATATAAACTTCTGTCATCCCTATTTTGGCCACTGTATATCGAGCACCAGGTGGCCTAGCTCGAATAAGCAATTCCATCCAGCAATTGATTTGCTGATACAAAGCAAAAAATTTAAATTATTTTTATTATATTAAATAAATTATATAATAATTTTAAACATTTATTAATAAACTTACATCGTCCGACAACCAACAAACTTCACTAAACTTTTGATGCTTATAATAGCCTCCCTTACACAATAAAGGGACTAATTCTTGCCAAAACTGTGGCCAAACTGTATAACCCTTGATATAGCAATCCAAATATACATATTCTGGCGCGTTGAGAAAGCTTATACAAGCCCTCTCTTAACCTGCAAAACAAACATGATAATACAATTTAAATAAACATTTTATAACTACCTTAATATATTAAAAACTACTATTACGATTACCTTAGTAGGGTCCACATTATGAAATGAAAGGTATTCATCGGTAGCACGTGAACCAGTAACCATAACCGAATCTTTAACTGGTTCATTTAAATCAATACCCGCCTTTCCAAGATCAAAAGCTGAAATTTTGTCGTTCCTCGTCGTTTTTCTATTATTATTAGCCCGTTTCTTAGGTGCAACTGTAGTTTCTGGCAAACAAGTGTTTGGGCTCAACAAATATTTGCTTGGACGAGTATCTCTCTTTCCACCCAACATTGCATCCTAATTTTTTTTAATCATTTAATACTGTATCATTATTAGTAGAATATAACCAAAATAGACAGAATAAATATTGAATTACCGAGTTGACTCCAAAAACATCAGGATTGTCTAATAGACCAACCTCATAGTTAGAGTCCCACGGGGCAAATCCTTGTAGTGCCAAAGGGGTCCCAATATACGGAGTGCCGAGATATGAGGGAGGAAAACGATGCAAATCCAGGTTGTGCCATAGGGGTCCCAATATGCGGAGTGCGGGGATGTAAGGGAGGATACCTCGGGGTCAGTGCCAAAGGGATCCCAATATACGGAGTGCCATGATGTGAGGGAGGAAATCGAGAGGAAAACGATGCAAATCCAGGTTGTGTCATAGGGGTCCCAATATGCGGAGTACCGGGATGTGAGGAAGGATACCGTGGGGTCGTTTGGGCCCCTTCAAAGAAGGATTCGCTAGCCTGCGTCGTGAACAATTGAGGACCATACTAAGGGAACCCCAAGAAAAAAAATTATACTTTTTAGTTAGTTTTTTTAAACTATATTATTTGAAGATTAAATTCAAATAAAACAAAATATCTTCGTGTTTTGAAACCCACTAAAATCGGTTAACCTAAAATCTTCATTAACCTCAACCGGTGCTTTCATTGGTCCCGACATACAAATACGTTGATAACTGTCGTTTCGAACAACCAGCGGTATTTGTGGTGGTTCACAAATACGACCATCAAAGAATGCTCGGCTAGAAACCCACCACTCCGCTTTAGCCTCAAAGGCATCTGGTCACAATCTTCTAATAGGTTCAGCTCCCTTAAAAATTAAAAAGGACATTAAGTAGATAATACATTAAATATTATAATGCTATACCAAAAAATAAACTGCATAATTAATAATAACTCACCTTAAAAAATTCCTTAAGATGTACTCGATAAAACACGTCAACGTTAAACCAAGCAACTGCTCTAGGGTGACGATCTACATGTGTATAATAATTAAGAGCCCTTTCTTTATACGCCGCCAAAATCCACGTCTAAAAAATAATTACTACTTTAAAAATAAAATTCACATATACATATAGATAAAGATATGAATTAGCATATGACATACCTTGAAGGCCCATGTAAAGCCCGATAATGTATACTTTGCAGCACGATGATGAGGATCACATAGGGATGCATAAAATCGATCCCAACGTTTTACGTTTGCATCTTTTAACTGCCCGTACAATTTTGGCCATATGTACGAACCCCATGGTAGGGGTGGAAATTTCTAACCCGACACGAAACCCGACCTGAAACCGACATGAAAATTAACAGGTTCGGGTTGAGTCTAAATAGATTTCGGGTCGTTTCTGGTCAACCCATCTAACCCATTTATTAAACAGGTGAGGTTCGGGTTGGGAATAAATTAACCGGGTCGACCCGCCAACCCGTTTAAGATTTTTCCTTAGATTAGAAATTATATATATATATATTTTTTATTAGACGGGTTAAATGAGTTAGACAGGTCAACCCACATACCTAATTAACCTGTTTAACCCGTGTAATGTGTCAACTTTTATATATAAAACGGGTTAAACGGGTCAACCCGAAACCCGTTTAACCTATTCAACCCGTGTAACCTATTTAACCCGCCAACCCAAATATATATACGGGTTAAATGGGTCAGGTCCGGGTTATGTTTAAATAGGTTAGGGTTGACATAGTTGATCCGATTATTTAAATGGGTTAGGTTCGGGTTGGGGTTCTCTGACCCGCCAACCTATTAACCCGAACCCGCTAACCCAAACCCGACCTGAATTGCCACCCCTACCCCATGGATACTTTTCCCACATGTTTCAATCATCTACTAACCTTAACCACCAATCTAGGACATTATTCTTAGGCTCTTTACCTAATAACACCATATGCAATACGGCTAATAAACAAACGGCAACAACATCCTCGTCTCTCAAACTATAAAACTCTTCGCTATCAATCTTATCTATTAACATTTCGCCAATTATCCTACTACCATCTACATGTGACTCTCAAACTCGTCTTATGAAATCCAAATGACCGTGTAAATAGTCATCACTAAATTCTACACCAAATCTTAATCCTGTTATCAGGCAAAATTTATCCCTACCAAATTGTATCTCATGACCATTTATAGTGTACGCAAAAGGAACAGTTTCCGTGTCTTCTTTTAAACTCTCTATTTGCCGACAACTCATAAAATGTATTAAAACACAATTCTCTTGACTTTCATCTATATCTAACAACCAACCAAAATACGTTTTCCTAAATAATATTTCCCTAGGGGTGTTCCTTATTTTTTTCCTAATCACCTTAATCAACGAAAGCTTACTTCTAAGTGTCAAACTCACAGTCGGATCCTAAATTAACAAAAAAAATTAATAATATATATTACTAAACATAGACATAACAAATAAATAATAATGATAATGTTATAAAAAAACTTACACCGTAATTCTCCATATCACCACCACCGCAGAACCACCACCGCAAAACCAACAACAAAGCACCACCACCGTGACAAGACCATAGCCGCACCTCCACCGCGACAAGACCACAACCGCACCACCACAGCAACACCAGCACCGTTGAACCACCACCACAGCACCTCAACACAAACACCACCACTTTTCTTCTACTTCTTATCTACTGCACAATTTCGCTCCAAAAGTAACTCTCCAAAAAAATAACTGGTGGAGCGATATAAATATAAAAAGTTACCGTCTAGTCATTTAACATGTCAAATCCGTCATTGTAATTAATGCGTGTTGCTCCATAGTTGGAGCGAAATCTACCAAAAGGACGACCCACTTGCAGCTTTTTTTATAACAAATTCCGAGTATGTTGCTCCACCTATGGAGCGAAATATGACAAAGGTTGGGGGGTCCACTTTCATGTTTTTTTGAGTTTATTTCGAGTATGCTTAGGAGATGACACGTATATGTCGCTCCAAAAATAATATACCTCTCCAAATGTGGAGCGACATCACATTTTTAGGGCCTCTGCAAGAGAACCTCCATCAAAAGAGGCCTCTGCGGTAATTTTCTCGATCATAAAAGCTATATTTACTTCTCGACATATATAATAAAGTGCATCACCTACCATAAGAATATCACACATATCTTCTCTCAAACAAACTAAACACACACATTTCCTCTCTTATTTTGCTAGGTTTTTTATTTTTTCGGATCTAAAACTCAGATCTTGCTTTCCCGGTTGGTACCTCTACAATGTCGTCCACATATACGAAGTGCAAAAAGATTGTTTTACCGTTCGAATTTACACTTTTGCATACAAGGAATCACATAAGCAATTTTTTTAAATCCAAATAATCATGATATGTACTAAAACATTCGATATCCACTTGTGACGCTGATATAACTAGCTCATTATATCAATTTAAACAGTATGAACACCATTAGCATTATCCTATTTTCTAGCACATACACAACTAACAAGTACTCATAGGGAACAAGGAGGAAGACGTCTTTACCTTTGCCGAGGTTATTACTTTGGTCAGTTTATTATGCTGATACTAGCTCGAGAGTAGCTCTCCAAGAAAGACGCAAGTTCTTTTATAAACGTATCAGGGTTGGAAAATGTCACCAGTGTAACATCAATATCTCCACGGGGGAGATATGTGTTCAATGGGAAAGACCCATATACAAATACCTAATGATTTGAAAACCGGGTTTCTAATCGACCCGGTCGAGTCACCGGGTCACCGGGTTACCGGTTCGACCACCGGGTCAAACCGGTTTTACAAAAAAAATAAAAATAATAATAAGAGTTAAGTACATTTTTGGTCCTTGTGGTTTGGTGCGTTTTTCACTTTTGGTCCAAAATTCAAAAAAGGTTTGATTTTGGTCCAAAAAATAATAAAGGAGAACCACCAAAAATAGTTTCGTTCCACTTTTAGTCCAAAAAAAACATTGTTTCGTTTACACTTTTGTTCCAAAAGACTTAGTTTGTTACACTTTTTGTCCAAAAATTTAGCCTAATATACGGATTGGACTAAAAGTGAAACGAAAAACTTGTTTTTTGACCAAACCATACTTTTTTGTATTTTGGACAAAAGATGGAAAACGCACCAAACTACAAGGACCAAAAATGTACTTAACTCTAATAATAATATTTGTAATGATACGAAAATGTATATATGTAAATCATGAATATACCTTATATTGAGCCTAAAAATGATTTACTAACAAATATAATATGTAACAAATAAAATTACGTCGCAAATATATATAAAAAACTTGTTTTAAAAAAATGCAAAAACCAAAACCCGGCCGGGTCTTGAGAACCGGGTTGATCCGGGTCACCTTAAACCCGGCGGGTCTAACCAGGTTTCGAAAAAATGAAACCCGGTTTAATTTGATCTGTTTTTCGACCGGAAACGGTTGACCCGTCCGGGTCGAACCAGGTTTCAAAACATTGCAAATACCTATATAAAATATAAATCTTAGTATTCGGTAAAAAAGTTGCAACCTAATTATTTTCCTAAACAGTTGCAACCTTCCAAATTAGTATTCGGTAAATTAAAATCGTGTTTAGTATAACGACTACAAGATAAGGGTGTATGATTATGCTCATTTGGCCGACTTATGGGCTTATTGAGCTTTGAAAAGCTCATAAACTTAAGAATTATGGGCAATGAATGAAACTGGTATGCGTGGTAATTTAGTAAATGACCAACAGATAGTATTACGGCGTATGGAACTTGGAACCAGTTTGGTGAGTAATTAATGTAGTAAGTGCGATTCTAGAATCTTTTATGTAATGGTGCTATTGTTATTTATAAAAGTTCTCTTAGGAGGCTTTATGTGCACTTGGAACTAGTTTTTACCTTGCTTTCCTTATATGTGACTTTTGAAGATTTACCAACCGGACTTGTTGGTTGCTGACTTTTCATCAGCCAAAGTGTTGACTTTGTTTAATAATGATGGCTTTTGTGCATTATGGCTGCCTTATGTTGCTAGTTGTTAAGCTTATTAGTTTGTGTACCTACTAGTTGTTGCGTTAGGAAATATAATTATGTTTATAGTGTTCACTGTGTTTAGTTTTCTAATCTATATGTGTTAGTTTGAGTACCCCAGCGTACTTGTCAAGTGGCAGATTAAACAAAGGCCTGTATGCATCTTCTGTGTGGAAAGAATATATACATAGTTGTAGAGAGATAGAATATTGGTCATTTTAAAACTGTTTTGTATCTTACGACTTTATATATATATAACCTGAATTATGAACACTCCCACTCATATTTGTCCTTTTGCTGTATATTTTTTGGCAGGTTAAACTTTTCAACTGTCAAATAAATTGCTTCCTGCCATTCGGCATCTTTGTGAATGCTCTAGGAGGGGTTGGCAGCCTCGCCTTTCTCGAAGAAGTGAGTTGTAATGTATTATATGTAATGTATCATTGTCTAGCTAAGGTGGTTGTATGTCATATACAAGTATATGTATGAAACAGGCTGATGAGAAGATCGGGCACGACCACTTGTTTAAGATATCTGTTAGTGCAAATATTACGATATTTAATCTATACGATCTCTTTATGTTTTGGTGATGACAAACATGTAACTTGTAATACATAACGTAAAGTACGCAAGTTACTCGTAATATCAATGCATACATGCATCAACAAAACTCGATGTCTCAAGTCTGCATCAACACCAACATTTGTTTGCACCCGACGTAAATCACATAAGATGTGTACAAACAAATTAAACTTGTAGGATGATCAAATAAAAATATTTTTTTCTTAACCATTACATTTCTACAAAAGTATTTTTCACAAAAATAAATAAACACAAAATACTTTTTAATAAAAGAAATGTTTTATTTAAATATAAAATTTGAAATCTGGTTTTCCCCCTAAAATGGAAGCTTCTATACCATATACAACCTTCCCCACAAAAAGACAAAAAGTGGAGCGTAGTCTAGTAGCGGCCCCCTAATATATCTGGGGCCGTCGGGACCGCCGTTGCCAGACTGTCAGCTTTCAGCTCCTATAAATAGTGGGTCATCTCCAACTGATTTTACAACCCTTTTGCACGATTTTCTTTCAGTTCTTTCTCTCTCTAGATCTCACTAAATCTCTCTAAACCTTTGATCATTTAATCTTGTTTAAATGTGATCCAATCTTCTATCCTTTCCTTCTTTTCTCAAGTGCAAGAGAAGAACTTCGGTCATCTTCAAGATCCGAAGTTATGTAGTCTAGTTAGTCAATTTGTAACATTTGTTA
>BQNB010077714.1:0-29126 GCA_026074375.1 Tanacetum coccineum | reverse complement strand
TATATATATATATATATATATATATATATATATATATGGCCGCCCCCCTTATTTAGTATGATATCTTTTTTTTATTTACCAAACCTATTTTAGGTATTAAGTGTAAATGGATTAAGGCAAATCTTTTGAAATCTTCAAAAAGAATAAGAAATTTTTGTCTCCCTCTTCTCTCCCATATATTCAGCCAATCTCTCCCCTCTCCCTCATTATTCTCTCTTAAAAAATTTTCCTTCAAAACCTTGTGTTCATCCACAGAATTTGCAAGAAGAAGAAGGTGGTGTAGTAATTGGTGATTCCGGTAGTGTTTTTCAAGCCTTGGTGTTTTTGGTGTGATTCTTGGCTTTAATTATTTGGTGTTCTTGTTCTTGTGATCCTATCCATCTTGATTTCATAGGTATTCCATGTCTCTTTTGAATTCATTCTTTGTGTCTCCATGATTCACATAAGTTTTTACATAAAATCATAAAAAGGAAAACATGTGTTAATGATCTTGTTAATTTGTATAGGGTTTAATCTAATTAATATGACATAAAAACATGTTATGAAACCTTAGATAATCATTAATGATGTTTTAATGAAAACTACAAGATTATAAACCCTAGAACATGTTTTGATGAAAATGATTGGTAAGAATTAGGGTTTATAGGTCTTAGTGTTTCTGTCCAGAATTTTGGGTCGTGTTCATCGGGGTGTAGCTCGGTGATAAAAACGAGTTTTGACATGATTTTTGAGCCTAAATTAAATTCAAAGAGTCTAGTTTCTGGAAAATTTGGGCTCATGTCAATTGGAGGTCGGGAAGGTCAATTTTTAGATTTTATAAGATTAAGTGTCGAATTTGGAATTTTTGTCCGAAAAATTCAGTAGTAGTATTTGATTTTTATTTTTCAAACCGTAGGGAGTTAGCCTCTAAAATTCGAACTAGTAAATCTACATGACATTATCTACATCCCTGATTTTTTTGAGATTTTTTTGAGATTTTTCTGAGTTGTCTAAGTAGTGTCTTTACGCGTGAACATTTCGAATGTTCTGACAGGTCACTTTCGGGGTCAGTTTGGGTAGCAAGGGTTGGAAGGGTATTTAAACATGGTAATTAAAATCCACTTAAAATTCATAGACATACTAGGACACATATTGGTTCCTCTGTGATTTTTGGTATAATTTTTAAAGGTTGTTTAATGTGGTTTCTATATTAAAAATTTGGAATCCAACACTTAAAAAAGTTGGCAGATTCTAAAAAATTTATGAAAACCCTAATTAGGTCACTTAAAGGTCTATACTATGGTTAAGATAAGCAATGAGCTTATATAATTAAGATAGATTGTAAAATTGGGGGGATATGTAATATAGATTCTTGTAGATTAGGTGATGAGAGGGTGATCTCTTGCCTTTTGTGTTCTTTCTCTCCTGTTTGTGTTTGTTTAAGGTATATCAATATTCCACGTCCTTTTAGTAAGGACAGCTCAGACTTGATTCTCATTTGTTATAAATTCCTTGATTCGTTTTTGATTATTCTTCTAATTTGCTAATCCGTACTCATGATTCATTTTATATTCATGATATTGCTATTTGATTTGATTTTTCATTCATGATTCCTTTGATCCTTGTTTGAATATGATATTAGATTTGTTATCTTGATTGGATTATCGGTAATTTGTTCAGTTATATTCTTGCTTAAATCTTTGCCTGAGCTATTTGAAACTAGAATCATGGATGTACCTGACCATGTCATTGATGCTACCATAGACATGACACTATCTGTGGCGGTGTGATTAGTCTACGGCGTTCCCTTTTGAATGATGACCTTTGATTATTATTAGCTCCATTGTGTTAGTCTATCAGTCAAGTGTGTACTTGTGTATATGGATATGACTTTGTTTTGTAGGGAGCGTATGGATGCATCCTAGGTACTTTGTTTCATTTAGTTCAGGTGAATGGTTGTGTGTGTTATATACCCCATATCACATTTGGTACATCAGGAGTTGCTTGCCTGTGTACATTTGATTATGTGACTATATATCTGTTTATGGTCTATTCATGTATCATGTTTAGACATTTATCTGAGCTCGTGGGCATTCCTTTGTTGTTCTTGATTCTTATTCATTTGATTCATATTTTGTATGATATTTGTTTAGCAGGTTCTCATGATACGTCTCATTAATTCTTTTTTCTTATTATTTTTATATCTGTTCACTGTGCGTATGAGCTCTGGCATTTTCTTTTCCTACAGACAGTATTAAGCGGGAAGATGGGATTTGTGTGTTGATAGTAGGAGCTTTTTAAAGGACTCCGATCCTTGATTAGATTCCTTCCCCCCTCTTGTTTGTGATTATGTTTAAGGACTTATTTCATTTGATGATTCTCCTTTCATTTAGACTTTGTTGGAATTTAATACTTCTAGAAGTCATTTTGTATCATGACTTAGTATTTTTATTTAATAAAGTCTCCTGCTTGCGTTTATATGTTCTGATATGACTCCATAATGTGACTCTTGGTCTCTTTATCGGAGTGAGATGTTAGAATTATGGCATCAGATCCAGGCCTATATAAAGAGATCATAGGCGTGTAGTTTTATCCATCCATAGCATAGTCGACTGATGAGAGTCGAATAGTAAAGGTGTGTGTGTGTGTACACAAAGTCTAGTTAGTTAGTTAGTTAGTACACCATAATTAGTTGGTGTAGCCCCAAGTTATAGTTGGGGTAATAGGGAAATCATTCAATATAGAAAACCTTGTTCAATAACAATTGTCTTTGTTTAATTCCGCTGTGCATATTGTTTTCATTGTTATTGTCAATCCTAGATATATAAGATCTAACCAATCTTGAGCTAAAACGATCTTATCAATTGGTATCAGAGCCTCGTGGCTCTCGATCTAGGATACAAGGTTCTGATTCGAAGAAAAGGAGGGTTTCGGTATTCTGATTGATGTCGTCTTGTATGATGGATAAGGAGCAGCAGCAGAGTGAAGTCGCATATTGGGCTTAACAACTTGTAAAGACGAATGGGATCTGAGAAGAGCAAACGAACAACCTTCATTCTTATAAACGTGGGTTCTATTAAAGATGATTTGAAGTGGACGTATGACATGATGTCATGTTTGACACAGGTTCATGTGGTGTGCGCATGGGTGCTTGATCTTTATTATGGAGTCCATGGATTTGATTCGTTTACTGGAGGTTTGTTCATGGCTGTATGACGTTTATGAAGAAGCAGCAGGTGTGATCGATATAGGTCTAATATTCAATCATGGTGCGATTGATGTTTATTGTTTATGGATCTGATGTTCGTGATTTTATGATGTCAAAGAAGAAACATGATGCTATACGTGATGAATATAGTTGAGTCATATGGATGTCGAAACCCTAAAACATGGTTAGGGTTATAAGCAGGTCGACAAATGTTGTGCACAAGTTAGGGTTTTGGAAACTCACTTGTTAACTACGTGGTTTAATGTTGTTTTGGTACAAGGAAGGAAAGAGATGAGTGGTCATAAGCAGATTGTATGGATCGTGAGTGATAAAAGAAAGGAAGGAGCTCAAAGTACTGTTCGAACCATAGTACTGCTACCCAAGGAATTATGAAAGTACTGTTTGCTTCGTCCGATATATGATTAATACTGCTAGTATCGACCGACATCGGACAAAAGAAGATTTTTGGATGGATTTGGATCTCGAATGCTTCATTTAAGGGGAAGTTAACGGATTGATTTTTAAATGTTCTTAAACATTTAAAAGGCTCGTTTTTGGAGATTATTTGAAGAGGTGATTACGAAGATGATTGATTATCACTTATTTGATATTGTAGTTGAGTTTCACAGATGCGTGTTCTTATCATACCTTTTAGCAGGAGGTAACTTGTTCGTGCTTAAATGGTGTGACGAAGACTTGTCAAAATCTAGCAAAGGTGTGTGATCTAACTTATGGTACTTAATGCTCACATTTGCTATCACTTTAAGGAGTTACATTGTAGTGCTCAGTGTCTCATAGAAGATGAGAATTTTGTCAAGAGTTTGTGATCTACTTATATTTTGGTCTTGGTATGAGTTCGACATCACGTGGATAGTGCAAGACATAAGACACAAGTTTGGGAGATTCTACTTCTTCATCAAATTCGTTATACTCAATTTTCTTCATTAGTGATCACTACATAGAGCCTACAGAGTTTGAGATTCAAGAGATGGTAAACATATTGGTTTCAGGGGAAGCTTATTGTTAAAATGTTTAACCATCTACATGCACCACTTGAGGGGAAGTGTTTCATTACTACTGCTGATTTTTATTACCACTGCTAGTTTAAGTTTCTACTGCTTAAGTTCATTTTTATTAAGGAGCGTCATGGAGGGTAATTTGAGTTGATAGAAGGCTGGATTAGTAGAGTGATAGTGGTTCGTAGTTGTGAAGATCAAAGTTGCACACTTAGAGCCCCTAGTGGATAATACAAAAAGGGGAAGAAGATTTACAAAGGTAAATTGCAACTTATAGAGCCTTGGTGGTATTGCATGGATTAAGGGAAAGTATGTTTCATTCAACTTCAGGGAGAGTCAGTGCTTATTTGGTTTTGTCATTATCAACTAGGGGAAGATTGTTGGGAATTATACATTCCTGTATAATTGAGTTGATAAGACAAAACAAGAATGAAACAAGAAGGACTTAAAGGAAAAGGACCTAAATCGACAATAAGAGATTCTTCAAGCTGGTGGAGTATATTCTACAAAAGATGGAAGATATCAGAAGATATTAAAAGATATACTCAAGAAGATTTAGTTTCCTTATTGTATTGATTTACTTCCTTTGTAAGCCATGATCTCTCCCTATATAAAGAGATCATAGGCGTGTAGTTTTATTAATCCATAGAAACATCGACTGATGAGAGTCGAATAGTAAAGGTGTGTGTGTGTGTACACCACGTTTAGTTAGTTAGTTAGTTAGTTAGTACACCATAGTAGTTGGTGTAGCCCCAAGTTATAGTTGGGGTAATAGGGAAACGTTCAATGAAGAAAACCTTGTTTGATAATATTGCTTTCTTATTATTCCGCTGTGCATTCAATATTATCTGTAAAACTATCCTAGTTGAGCTTAAATCGGTTCTAACAGTATGTATACTCGTCATTGTACTTGTGTATATGGATATGACTTTGTTTTGCAGGGAGTGTATGGATGCATCCTATGTATTTTGTTTCGTTCAGTTCAGGTGAATGGTTGTGTGTGTGCTATACACCCCATATCACATTTGGTACATCAAGAGTTGCTTGCCTATGTACATTTGATTATGTAACTATATGATTATATCTGTTTAGGGTCTATTCATGTATCATGTTTAGACATTTATCTGAGCTCGTGGCATTCCTTTGTTGTTCTTGATTCTTATTCATTTGATTCGTATTTCATTTGATATTTGTTTAGCAGGTTCTCGTGATTCGTTTCATTCATTCTTTTGTCTTATTACCTTTTATTATTATATCTGTTCACTGAGCGTTAGCTTAGCCGCATTTTCTTTTCCTACGGCAGGTAATAAGCGGGAAGCTGGGATTTGAGTGTTGAGAGTAAGAAGCTTTTAGAGGACTGACCCGTGATAGATTTCCTTTGTTTGGATTTATGTTTAAGACCTATTTTGTTTGAAGTTTTCTTTTCATTTAGACTTTGTTGGAATTTAATACTTTTGGAAGTCATTTTGTTTTATGACTTAGTATTTTTATTTAATAAAGTCTTCCGCTTGCGTTTATATATTCTGATATGACACCATAATGTGACTCTTGGTCTCTTTATCGGAGCGGGATGTTACACTAGCACCTCTATGACTAAGCTACTACAGCCCTAAGCTGCTTACAAGCACCTCCCTTTCAACTCTTGGCCACCAAGCTTGCTACATCACCACCTTGTCACCCTTGTTTAGCCGTGACCTCCAAACACCCCTCCAACACCATACACCTTGCAAAGCTACACTCCCTAGCCCTCAATAATCATCTCTAGGCCTCATTAGTCATCACACTACAGCACTTGACCCTTAGATAACAAAAAATCTCAGGCACAAAGGTTTCCAAGCCTTATAAATACACGAACCAAGCAACCCTTTCAAATCATCCCTCAAAACTCATCTCACACACTCAAATGGGGTTCTAACTATTTCCTAGCAGCAATAGAAGATCAAGATAAGTCCCTAAGCTCATAATAGAAGCCAAGAAGCAAGAAAAACAAAGCCTTGAAGCCATTCCTAGGCGTACGAGTCATAAAAACCTATTTCGGCCCATTTTAGGTCAAGTAAGCCTAATATCTTGTTCCATAAGCTTATATTCTATATTATAATGTTCACAATACTCTTAAGATCATATACGAACTCTTGTTTGAAGCTTTGAATCTTCAAACCCATGTGTTTTTTATTAAAACCCTAAAAACGACCCGTTTTGATTTTCTAGCTAACGAATCCTTTTTCTAAACTTTTGTTACGTTAAAACATCTTATTTTAGCTTATTCTAATTATCTATAACCTGTAAATATCATTTGGAATCCTAAAATAAGCTTGCATGGCTTTTTGGACTTGTTTTGCAAATATTTCCATGCATAGGGGTATATATCATAACTTTCTGAAATTTATAACTAAAGGGGCTGAAAATATCATTATTCTAAAGTTATAACTATAAGGACCTATTTTGCCAAGTTTCAAAGTTAAAGGTTTAAATTATATATACTTTATATATAAAGGACTAAAGTTGTAAAAGTTTATAAACCAAGGGTATATATTGTCCAATTTTGCCAAACTTAAAAATATCAAATATAATATTTTATAAAATTTTAAAAATATATATTAATATTTATAAAAACTCGATTTTTATATAAAACCCGACCATTAATCTTATTAATCATAAATCGACGCATTATTTCGTTATATATTTAACATAATTTATCATCGACTAACTTTTGAAGAAACTTAAAATCTTATCATATCACATTACTAGGGAATTTCATATGAATGTTTACATTTATTTTCGTTTTTGACGAGTTTTGCAGGTTTACGATTTAAAGTGCCCTGGCTCCTCAAATGATACTACATGGCCTCTGGATTATGATAGCCTGAACAACGATACAATATTTCCATAATTTAATAAATCAAAGATATACGTTAAACTTTATGAAGTTTTGAAACATAAACTATTACAATAAGACTTGACATATTACTTCAGGTTGCGTGACAAAGCCGTTACTTTCACTTGATATACTTTTGCCATTAATCAGATTTCCCTGTACTGTTAAGGTGAGTTCATAGCCTCGCATTTCAATCTTTTGAATGTTTTATAAACCCGCGAGGGGGATACATGCTCAATTGTTTTTAATATACACAAGTACTTAAAACCAATATTGTGAGTTCATAGCCTCGCATTTACTTATTTACATGTTTTATAAACCCGCGAGGGGGATACATGCTTGTTTTATACAAATTAAACACAAGTGATTTTGATATATGATATGGTTCCATCACTGTGAATAGTCTCATCTTTATATGTTTTCTAAATCCCGTGGGGGATTCATGTTATAAACTATGAATACAAGTGTTTTTCCAACTATATGTTATCCTGATATATTATTGCCTAAGTTACCTTCATTTTCCCATAAGACATCCCAGTATCTCTTTGGGTAATAGCTCCCAGTATCTCTTTGGGTAAAAGCTCCCAGTGTCTCTTTGGGTAGTAGCTCCCAGTATCTCTTTGGGTAGTAGCTCCTAGTATGTCTTCGGATAGAGGCTCCCGGTTCTATTAAAATATGTGATTCATGAGCTTAGGGCAATAATACTGTTTTCCATGATAATACTGTTTTCCATAATAATACTGTTTACCATAATATTGTATCTCATTGCCATTGATTACACTTATGAGTGTATAACAACCTAACCCACTAAATGAACTTGTACCAAACTATCATAAGTTTTTTTTTTTCTGAAAACCTATGAATTTCACTCAACCATTGTGTTGATCCTTTTTAGCATGTTTATCTCAGGTAATTGAGCAAACTATGGCACGGAGTGGCACGGACTTGAAGAGGGCTAAACTGTTATCATTCAAACTTTATATTTCTAGATTTTGGGAACTGCTTTTGTAAAACTCTGATTATATTGAATGATAACTAAATTTTCTAAAACGTCTCTTTATAGTTTGTTTTCTATGATTATGTACTGTTGAAATCCATGACGTTTTAATACCCATATTAGCTCCGCTGCTAATTTAAAAAATCTAGGTGTTACAGAGTGGTATCAAGCCAAAAGTTATAGAGATAACAATTGTAAAACCTAAACAATAACTACTTTTTCATCCAAGAAATTCCCTGTGCCACTGCATTTCCCCTAATAGTGGGTTGTAAGAGATTTGCATAGCAATAATACATAACTATAATACTATTATAAAAATAACTTTATGTTATTTCCACTGGGTTGTTATACAGTCATGTCTTCGTACACCCACCCTTCTATCCCTTCTGATTACGATGTGAAGGATGCTTTTTCCTCTACAAATGCTCCTAACTATACCCCGACTTCACCGGACTATTCTCGAGATTTCTTTCCTCCCGAGGATATTTCACCACCTAAAGACACTAAGACTCCTGTTGAATCACCCATTCCAGTATCTCCATCTTCATCAGTAGGATCTTCATCACCGGTTAGGTCAACTACACCACCACCAGACTATCCCTTTGATGAGTCTATCTTCGCAGAGTTAGATAACTCATTATGGATCATACCGCGACCACTGGGAAGTAAACCAGTCCCCGAGGAACCTGATGAGTCAGATACTTGTTATAATGTTCATCTCTGGAAATAATCATTGAGGATATCCAGGTTCGTCATCAAGAGTCTTCTAAACAAGATCCAAGAACTCAAAAACAACAAGGGAGAACCACCAGATTAGATCTGTGTCGTTTACAGCTTTCTAGAATCCAACCACTAAATGTATGAATAATGACACTTGTCAAATTTTGCTATGTAAATTATATAACAGTTTATTATACAGTGGGATTCGTTTTACCTCATGTTTCATACTACCAATTGTGTATGGTCGAAATGTCTATCCTATATCTTGATAGTATGATGACTTTATAACTTTATCCGGATTACTATGATTCTCTTACCATCAGAAATTCCTTAAACCTTGTACCCTAGAAACACTAAGCCTCCTATTGGATCACTCATTCCATTATCTTTGTGTCTATCTCTGGAAGTCTTAAATTCCAAAAAATTTCTGTTATATCATGCAATATCAAAGAATGATCACAAGTCTTTGTATTATAATTTTCATACCTTAACTTGTGATATGACTATATCGTTTTGTGGATTCTTATTTTGTGTTGTCTTGTATATGTTGATAGATGCCTCCCAAGAGAACATCAACATCTGCAGCACCATCTATGACTCAGGCTGCCATCCGGTAACTAGTTGCTGATAGTGTTGCTGCTGCTTTGGAAGCACAAGCTGCAACCATGGCAAGTACTAACAATCCAAATAGGAATATTGGACCAAGAGAAACTCCTGTAGCAAGGAAATGTACTTACAAGGAGTTTATGTGTTGCCAACCTTTCTACTTCAGTGGTACAAAAGGAGCTGTTGGTCTCATTCTTTGGTTTGAACGAACTGAATCGGTATTTTCTCGTAGCAACTATACCGAGGAATGCAAAGTGAAATTTGCTACTGATACTCTCACTGAGGATTCCTTGTCCTAACTTCCTTAGGACTGCTATCATCTTCAGACTTATCTTTTTCATCACTCTCATTATGTGGACCATCTTCAACCTGATTTTGATCATCAGCAGCAGATTTTGGTTTACCATTACCAACATCTTTAGAAGGTGAATCAAAGTATTAAGCATATTTCCAAATTGGCATCACAATGCTATCTTGAGTGATTTCTTCTTTCTGAGTAGATGTACCTGCGTTGAGTTCTTCTTGTGTACCTGCAGATTCTTTTAAGATTGTACCTGCAACTACTGGTACATAATTCATAGATTGGGTTAGAGAATCAATATCAAATAGCCACTTTGGACCATTCCCTTCTATCATATGCTTATTCTCTAAAAACCCAATATGCAAGTTTTCTTCTACCCTCCTGGTTCTTATGTTGTATACCCTAAAAGCTTTACTACTCAAGGAATATCCAACAAAGAAACCTTCATCACTTTTGCCATCAAACTTGCCTAAATTGTCTAAAGTATTAAGAATGGTAACATGACATCCAAATGGTCTCATAAAGCTTAGAGCTGGTTTAAAACCTCTAAAAAGTTCATAAGGTGTCTTGTTATGAGGCTTGACTACTAAGACCCTATTCTGTACATAGCAAGCAGTACTAACTGCTTCAGCCTAAAATGTGGTAGGTAACTTAGAGTCAGCTAACATGGTTCTACCAGCCTCAATTAGTTTCCTATTTCTCCTCTCAGCCATACCATTTTGTTGAGGAGTCCTAACTACACTGTATTCCCTCTTAATACCTTTTTCTCTGCAAAAATCATCCAAAACTTTATTCTTAAATTCTGGTTCCTCCATTATCACTCCAGATTACTTTTCACTTCTTATCCACTAGGTTTTCAATTTCCGTTGATAAAGTCTTGAATCTCACTGGTTTCATCCTTAGTTGTTAAAAATAAAACCCATGTAAACCTGCTATAATCATCGGTGACTACCAAGCAATACTTATTATGCATTAAACTGACTCACAAGGATAGGACCAAACAAATCCATATGAAGCAAAAACAAAGGCTTAGTATTGGATTTCAAAATCCTTTGGACTTCAAAACTCTGTGTTGCTTACCTTTAAAGACAAGCAACACAGGTTCTGGTCATTTTCAAAACGTTTTGTAGCCAGATCCTCTTACCAAGATTATCTACTAGCTTATTATGTTCTTAAAGAGTAATATACAAAAACAAGCCTCCTAATGCCAGAAGCATTGATTCATCTGATGGTAGCGCATTGCAACAAGACAAGTTAAACTCTCTTTAGGAACAATGTTCTTCATATCAAAACTGTACATGTTGTCCTTTCTAGGAATTTTAAGAAGTATATAACTTTCATCAGGCAACTTAAAATTAGGAGATAAGACAAGATATTCAGTGTTAGTAAAAAGGACATAGTTCTTTTTGTCACACATTTGTGAGACACTAAAAAGGTTGAAATTTAACTCATTAACAAAGTATACATCTTCAAAATCAAGGCTATCAGTTTTAAGAGTTCCTTTACCAGAAATTCTACCACCATGTGCTCCTCCTCTAAATGTAACATAACCTCCATCAAATTCCTTGAAATCTGAGAGATAAGCTATGTTCCTAGTCATGTGCCTTAAGCATCCACTGTCAATAAATCTTGTATCATCCTGTTGTGGCTTGCCCTGCACATAAAAATAAGGAAATTAGTTTCCTTTGGGGACCCAAGCCATTACTGACTTGGATCTGCCTCATGCATCAATATAGTTGTGTTTCTTCAAGGTGATTAATGCAACTAACAAGTTTGTAGGATATCGCAAACCTAACATCTGAGGCCTTTACAAGCATTGCCTGATTAACCCTAACAGCATTAAGCAACTACTGAATTGGCCTAACAGTATTAACTACTTTGGACCTAGCAGTAGTAACCTGCTTTTCTTGCCTTGGCAATATATTTTTTTTAGTAAACGATTTTTTTTTTTATTGTTAGTTAATAATTTTTTTTGATTGATAAGTCCCTTTTTACAGTTGAATTGTGTATATTTTGAAAAAACGTGACATTGGTTTAGCACTAAAAACTCATAGATTTGGGATGAGCCTATTTACCTGTCCTTTTGCAGTCATTAAAGGTTTTGGCCAGTCTTCCATTAAAACCTGCTCTGGAACCAAGTTCCTACTAAGCATTAAGGTGAGGTCCATATTGGTAGTATAGATTGTAGTTCACCCTGTTATAATTATTCCCTCATATACCATCTTTCCCTTTGATATGGTATGTTAACAATAGAGCCTGACACATAAAAAAAAAAAATATAAAAGAACAACAACTCCCACAAATAAGCAAGCTTTGTTATATAACATCACAAAATCACTTCCTAGTTGATTGCTTTGTCCATTCCAATTTATATGTTTCCCCCTAATGAGTTGTGAACTATACATCTCAGCATACCTAAATGTCCTTTTAACTGGGTTTCATGATTTTTAGGTTTGACAAACTCTATCTTTTTATCAAGCAAAAAAAATAGTTTCTTTATCAACATTAAGTGGAGACTCAACAAAGCTACTTATGATAATCGATTTTAAGCGTTTTGATCAATATCTGGAAATGTTAAGCACGAAAAGCGTTAATTAAAGTTATGTCTTGTAAGATTTTAAACATGATTTTATACTTTTTCATAATATTACATTTTAGACCCTTGAGTTTGAAAAGTGGCAAAATATACCCTCGGAGTTTGCACTTTTACGAGTTTACCTTGCACTTTGAAAAGTGACATAATAGACCCTTATAGTTATAACTTTGATAAAATGACATATTCATCCCCTTTAGTTATAAGTTTCAGAAAGTTACGATATATACCCCTTGCATGGATTATAATTACAAAACATGTCCAAATTGCCATGCAAGCTTATGTTAACATTTCAAAAGATATTTATCAGTTATAATAAACTAAAATATGAAGATTTAATGCAACGCAAGTTTAAATAACGATTCGTTAAGCTAGAAAGTAAAACGGGTCAAATTAGGGTTTCGGGTGTACGGTTTTGGATCAAAATGGAAAATGAGCATGAATTGAGTTATGAAACTTTAACAAGAGTATATTTAGGATCATATGAACATTATAAAAGTGTAGGAGCAGAAGTAGAATATCTAGAACCTAGGTTTGAGCTTCAAGGAGCAAAAATGGTGGAAATGGGTCGTTTCAGGTAGTATTTCCACTCGTACGCCTTGTATTTTGTTCCCGAGGCTTCAAATCTTCAAAGCTTCGCTTATTTCTTGTTCTTAGATCTTCTTAGCACTTATTGGAGCAAAGGATTGCTTCCTTATATGGGTTATAGATAAGAGAGTAGGGGATGAGAATGAAGTTAAGGTTTCTAGCTCTATTTATACTAGTTTGAGATCAAGGAGGTTAAGAAAGCTCATGAATTTGATGTGAGACACTTGGAAGGTCTAGTAGATGAAGTGTTGAAGCTATGGAGTGAGTTGTATAAGCTAGGATAGTAGATTAAAGTGTTGGAAGGCTTATAAGGGGTGTTTGTGTCCACGGCTTGAAAAGAGAAACAAAGAGGTGATGTGGTTCATTTTAAGACCAAGTATACACTAGATATTTGTTGTAGCAGCTGAGTAAGCAACTTAGGAACACATATGGGTGAGTTATTTTGCAAGGAGAGGCTTTAAAAAGGGTTAAATTGCACAAGAATGGGTCACGTGTTCAATTGAGTCCTTTAAGGCTCGAACTCTTGTTTTTGGCTTATTTTTCGCATACATTGATCAAGTAATGTTTAAAACATGTTCTCATGGTTTGTAATAAGAAGTATTAACAAAAGTTAGCAAGTGGTTTGGTTTAAAACGGGTCGAAATTGAATAAATAAGGTCGCGGGTTCACATAGGGCTCGTTTAGGGTTTCTTTGGCTTTCTTGGCTTATAATTCGTGTATAATGGATCAAGGTTGATAGAATATTGATCTTAGGTATTGTATAATGGATTATAAATGAGGATTGATTGTTGGTTTAAGTTAAAATGGGTTGAAATGGAATAATAAGTCGCGGGTTAGATTAGGGTTTATATTGGATTCGTTAGGGTTTTATAGGCTTTGATTTCTTGCACATTGCCAAGTTAATGATAGATAATGATTTGTAAACTCATTTTATGAGTTTACAATGGTATTTGATTGGTTGTTCAAGATTGAAATGGTTAAAAACGAGTAAACGAGTCGAATGATCCATTTAGGTACGTTTAGGGTTTCTCGGATTCAATTTGCATATAGTTGAAGTAAAATGATGAAATGATGATTGTATATAATTGAGAATGTTGTAAATTAAGTTATTACAACTTATTTTAGTATTGGTTTAGGTTTACAATGGATAAAAACGAAGAAACGGGTCATAGTGTAGTATTTAGCTCGGGTTAGGGTTTCTGAGTTTTGAATTAGGGTTTTAAGAGTAAAAATGTGTATGAAAGTTTATGAATAGAATAATTAGGGTTTACACATTGTTTATTGAGTATAGTAGCTTGTACACAAGTGATGGTGAAGAAATTAGAATGAAAACGGAGGTAAAACGGCTATTTTAGATGTCATGCTTAATGACTTGTACATTGTGCTTTAAAAAATTATACTTGACTTGGAGGGAGTTTATAATTCAAATGAAATGTTATATTACTTGTATATATGCTTTAGTAGCTTGTACATTCACTTTAGATATTGACCCTTCATGGAATTAGGGTTTAGAGGTATACGATAACGGTTTAAAGCCCGTTTTGATATAATGTTACGAATGGTACTTTATAGGAATAATGTACTTTATAATAAGGATATGATGATATTGACTAGACATGTTATGATGTTTGCTTAACATATATGAAGACAGGATTGCCATAGGTAGGTTGTGTGAGCTTGTCTACTTTAGTTATGCAAGTTACATTGTATACTGAGATATTGACAATGCAAGTAATGTAATAAAGCGAAAAATTTCCCCGTATAATTATGATCATAGTAAAATAGGTTGATGAAAATTCTGAGTTGTTATAAACATATCTTCTAATTATATAGGATATACATTGAATCAGTCCATACATATCACAAAACACGCTTTTATCTCTTCAACAGTTGTAATCTTCATGCAGCAGTACAAAATCCTCCAGTAGTATTAAGTTTAGTACTAGCGGTACTAACTGTCTTCTGGCAGTACTAACTGGTTAGTACTGTTAGTTATATCTTGAGCAGTATTAAGTATTGGCTTGGCAGGAGTAAGTGTGTAGACATTTAATTCCCAACAAGAGCTGAGCAGTGCCCGTAGCTTCTCATGCCCTGATCTTTGTGATAGATGGTTCAAAGGAGTCAATCCTTCATGTTTGGCAAAATAGATATAATGAAATCAATTTATATAAAGCATACTAACTTATGCATCACGAAAGTAAAAGCTAGAGGTGGTGAATTCAACCTCTAGTTTATGAGAATATGTTGATCCAGGTTAAGTTCTACCTTGAACGGTCAAATGTCAACCAAAGTGTATTGACCATACAAGCAATGTCTTTACAGTTGAATTATCCTACCCCCTGAGTGAGTGCCATACATAAATATAAACTTCCACGGATTTGTTGATGTGATGATCGAGAAAAAAATAACTAACTACATGTGTATATTTAATCATTTGGAAACACCACTATAGAAACATATAAACTAAGAGATGTAAAATTACAAAGGCACCATATAAAAACACACAATCAATTTTGCATGATTTTGACTTAGACTCACATAAACAATCAAATCAAACTATTTAATCAATCAAGAAAATTATGTTAAAATTAATACTGCAATCACAAAGATGATATAAACTCTAAAATTAAGTTAAAACTAATGAAATTGGATTCAAACCTTAAGTTTGGATCATATTTCATGTGAGTTTTAGTAAGAAATATAGCAACATACCTTCCTACCCATAGATTTCTTTGTCCATTTTTCATGTGATAACGCATCTTTGAGTTCGTCATATGAGCTGACATCCACAATGTTACTGCAAAAGAATCATACGTCATTCACTCATAACATATCTTTAACTAACAATTGAAAACCAATAAGAAATTTTTGCTGTCATCACCTTTAAGTACTTCTTGTCTTTTATTCTCATAGCAGGATATCCTCGAAGACATATAGACAACCGTAAGAAACATCATCTAAAAACTACTATATCAAAGACACAAAGATAGTAGAAAGATAGAGATACACCAGTAACACATAGAGACATACCTTTGAACATGTAGGCTTATTATATCAAGCTATGTGGCATAATATTCTGAAAGACAGAGCCGTAAGAAAGATCATTTAAAAATATTAACTATACTAAAGACAAATAGACAGTCGTAAGACACACGTAAGAGTGTAAGACATAGAGAAATACCTACCTTGTCGTCGCGTAAGAGTGTAAGACATAGAGACATACCCACCTTGTCGTAAGATATTGCCACCACTGCGGTATTATCATATATTCATTTGAATTTCAGTAACCCACACTGAATTCTGAATTTATAAAGTTATACCGACATAATTTATAAGCAACATGCTACAAATAACATGGTTTTTAATAAAGTTATACTGACATGATTAGCATTTACATTGTACCTCTTTATTGAGACCTTACACATGAATAACAATGGTATATACAAAAGTTCACCAACTATCTAAGTTTAATATTAGTTTCGAGCAATAGTCAAAATTCTTATTATTTAGTCTATGCATAGTAGAATTTCAGCAAGTACAAGACGAAACACGAGCACCATTTCCTAAAGACCTCTTGACTTGTTTGAGTTTGGTTCGTTCATGGAAGGAAAATAAAAATCACAGATAGAAATCCACAATATACGATAACTGACTTACATATTAACGAAACTGAATTACATATATATGAATTTTTCATGTTCAAGGAACCTACTTTGCGATTATTTTCACACCACAATCTATGTCATTTTAGTTACTAAGTTATTTCCAAAGAGTAACATGCATCAAAACAAACTGTTTCATTTGTAAAACAAATGTCACAAATAGAAATCCACGATATACGATACGGACAACAAACTTTCCACGATCATATACGTTTTGAAAAAAGCTATTATCAAGGAAATTGATGAAAGTCATAGACACTTTAAAAGTTCTTATCAAAATTGTACTCTAATATATAAAAGAAAAGTATATCATATGCGCAATATCATTAGCAGTCACACTTAAAACATATCACTAGATAGCTCAACAAAACACTATAAGGTTGTTATATCCAATTAAATCACATGAATAGATAATAACCAAAGATTTGGTCTACATATACAATCCACAAAATTAATAACAGAACATGCACATAACTCAATCCCACACATGGTCGAAACTTGTTCTATACATATATCCACGCCATTTTTAACAAATATTATACACAACTAAGTCAGGCGTTTCGTCGAACACTTGGTCTAGACATATAATCCAGATCATTTTTAGCAAATAGCACACACAACATAGTTACGCATTTTGTCAAACATACTCTACACATACAATCCACAACATTTTATTACGCAGTCAAACACTATATCTAGGCTCATATCCTAATTACTTCATAACATCTCAAAATACAAACATCTACATATAAAATGACCTACCTGCTATATTTTTGTTGATTTTCATATCCATATTCAAAAACCTCTACATGTGCCAAAATCATGAAAATCAATTTGCACCATCTACACATCAAATTAACTTTCGAAACTCTATATGGTGCATCTAGATGAATAGAATTGCATCTAATGAAAGTCGTTGCATCTCAAATGTATGGTTTTAGTCACTTCTCACCACTTTTTATTTTAATTTACTTCTTACTAGATCCCTACTCTATATATTATGAAATTTAGTGTGTCAAAACATTTAATTTGTCACTAAAAATGTGTTATAAAAATTAGTGTGTCACTATATATATATCAAAAAAATTAGTGAGATAAACATTGTGTGTCACTACAAATGTATTAAAAAAATTAGGTCACTATATATGTATCAAGAATTTTGACATCACGTTACAAATGTGTCAAAAGATTTAGTGTGTCACTATATTGTGATTACAAATATGTCAAAATATTAATGTGTCAAAAAATTAATGTGTCACTAACTACTTATCAAAAAAATTATGTGTCACTAAAAATATTTTAAATTTTTTTATGTGTGTCACTACAAATATACTAATTGTATGAAAATTATATGTGTGTCACTAAAAATATACTAAAAGTTGATGTGTCATTACATACCTATCAAGAAACTTTTATTTAATGTTGAAAAAAATTACAAAGAGAGTTATGAGTTATGACTAGACCATAAATGTATTTAAGATTAATTAATTGCATTCAATTAGAAAAAAAATAAGCAAACGCATGTTTCAAAATTTATAAAACATTTACTTTTTAATTTTCCATATTTGCCCTTATTAATGTAAAGTTATGTTATTAATTTTAAATATTTATTGAAAATTCATCATTAATCTTGTCCATTGATCACTTTTTGCTACCTAGATCCTAGGATTGAAAATATTTCTCATCCTTTCTACACTAATCTCCATTTCACAATAACCACACCCTATATATATATATATGTGTTTTTTTAAATGCTCTAATAATGGTAACTCTTTTTTTATATATATAATCAAGATGGTGATTGGATTTTCAGGCTTGGCAATTTTATTGGAAGAGAAACTTCGAACTTAGGGGGATTTGCTTAAGCTTATGTTCGGGCTGGAACATCTGATGGTTATAGTAATTTGTTTTCTGTTTGTTTAATGGATATAGATCGATAACAGAAACTCCTCAGCGGTCAAACGTGCAAGAACTGATGGTAAGTTTTTATTTATGATGTATTATGCACTTTTAGAATTTGTTCTTTTTCAATTCTGAAAAGTGACTTTGATACGATCTTACTGCTTATATGTTATGAATTAACTTCCAAATTTGTGTTTTTTTAAATGCTCTAATAATGGTAACTCTTTTTTTTATATATATAATCAAGATGGTGATTGGATTTTCAGGCTTGGCAATTTTATTGGAAGAGAAACTTCGAACTTAGGGGGATTTGCTTAAGCTTATGTTCGGGCTTATGATTGTATTTGGTTCGGCTTATATCTCATAACCTCATTTTTCCTTGTCTTATAGTTTACCTTATGAGCTTATTTTCCATCTATAAAATCATAATAAGCCGGATATACCCTAAAGCTTTATTCCAATCATACATATAATTCCCTTATGAGTATGGAATTGTATTCTGTGGTGATTATAATTTAGGTGGTCGTTTGAGAAAGTTAACTCGACTTTGTCCTAGCTTTTGGGGAATAATGTCAACTTTTATTTTGGTACGACTTGTTACAATATGCGCATACTGTACACAGCCATAGAGAAAGCTTCTTCATGACTCAGTAAGTTAAGATCCGTTTATTAACCTTATAGTTGCTCCCAGGCAAATGACGACCCACAGGGCTACACCTCGTCTTCACATTATGCAGGTTTGGTGAACCTCTTAAAATGATATATGGGTGTTGTAACTCCTTTGTTGCTGGGTTTGACTACCATCTGTTATTTTTTCGTTACTGTGTTGCTTTTAACTTTCGAAAAATCTGAATTATTCATCTATTTCAACCGTCTTTTCAGAGAGCTAGGGATTGGTTTGTGGAATACAGTCCTCTTGGACGAGGGGTTCTTGCATCTGGTCCAAAGCTTTTGGAGAACTTGGAAGAGGGTGACTTCCACAAGGTCTGTCCATAACACTTTTTCCACAATCCATGAAAAGCATCCCAGTAAAACTACATTAGAATAGTGTTATATTGTTGCTTATTTCCTGGTTAAATTGATATCCGGCTTAAAATTTTTCTTTTTTTAGTACCTGCCAAGGTTCCAACCTGAAAATCTTGGCCACAAATGGCTGAAGTTGAGTCTATTGCATCAGTTGATTCAGTCAATGGAGCGCGATCATGGAAAGCTTAATCAATGTTCTGAGTCTGTTGTTTGTTGTGTGTTTGTTTTATTCTCTAAGCATGCTTTTAATCATTTTTGTTTTCATGTGCTGTTATACACGTAGTAGACTTAGTTGCTTTCTTGTAAGGAAAAAGTGTTTACCATCACTTTAATATCATGAATTAGGTTTGTGCTTATCTATCTGCATATTTCTTTATACTTTTAAACTCTATTTTAGATCATAATTAGTATTTATCGCCTGGTTACTAAGTGTACCAATGTATTGCTACTTTCTGTATGTGTGACAAAGTGGATTGGCGTTGAAACCTGATGGGTTATTTTTAGCAGCTATTTTTGGTGGAGAAACACTAAAGTTAGTGGTAGTTTTTCACTGTTATTTTATGTTAGATATACTTTCGTCTTTTATGATTGGATTAAAGAATCTTTCTACGTAACATTATTAACTTTTGAAACTGACTTGTGTTACAAATCAGTTGGAACAAACAATGGTGACATTTCCATTTGGGACGCTCCGCGTTGCGCATAAAATGTTTATCATTTGGGACGTTTCCACATTTCCACAAGAAACCTCTTCAGGTAGTCCTTTGACTGTGAATTTAATACTTCGTTGACTAAAATTTATCAGTATGACATTTCTAATCTTTCTAACGAATTCTCCTACATCTTGATAACCTAGGCAATGATGTCAGGATTCTTTGATGAATGAAATTCCTGCTTTTGTCACCCGTATTTTGTGGAGCCCCGATGGCCTCTTTTTGAGTATGTCTTAATTTATGTTCCATCTACTGTTAATGAAAAGTAGAAGAAGCATTTCTTCTTAGAATTTTAATTTTAACAGGTGTTGCATTTTCAAAGCATATTGTGCAAATATATTATTATCTTACTGGTCATGAGCTACGTAATCACCTAGAGGTTTGTTATGCAAATTATTTTAGTCCCCGTTTATTTCATGGAACCTAAACATTTATTGCATATTTTTTTCCTTTCTTTGACTAATTATAGAATGTGTATTCAGATAGAGGCTCATATTGGCAATGTTAATGATCTTGCCTTTTTAAATCGAGACCATAGTTTATACATCATTACTTGTGGACAGAACACAACTGTTAAGGTTTGCTTACTGCAACATTGAACACATAACATGACAATAATTATTTGAAATAAGCCCATAATATCTCAAGTTTGTGCAGATATGGGATGCTGTAACAGGGTCAAACTACGCACCCTCGAGGGTCATGATGCACCTGTCTATTCTGTATGAGTACAGAGTAACCCAAACATTCAGGCATGTGATATCGTATGCTCCCTCTCACATTGAGTTCATATTCTCTAGAATTTATGTTTGGCTTTAAAAAGATAATCTCACAAAAGAGTCAACTTCAAAATGCCACCTAGGGGAGGATCATATGAACTGAAATTTCTAGCATTCGGTGACATGGGCAAGGCACCTCGTGATGCTTCTGTTGAACACTATATTCAGGTATAAATAAGTTTTAGTATAAAGACTAGATTCTGTAGAAAATTTCATTATATATTGCTCTACTAATTCTTATAATGTATAAACATATAGCCTGGATCAATAGATGTCACTCAAGCTATGACTAATGAGATCTCCTCTGGGAATGTGGATACCATTTTCCACATTGGCGATAAAAGTTATGCTACAGGTTTTCTGGTGAAATGGGATTTCTTCCTTCACCTTATTACCCTTGTGGCTTCACAAGTTTCTTACATGACTGCAATTGGAAATCATGAAAGGTATGGACCATATAACGACTTACTTTAGTGCTTGCTATCTATCTCAGGGCATAGGCCGATGTATTCTGGCTGTGGAAATGTAGACAGCCCATGTGAGAGTGGCGGCATGCCATCTTCTGAAAGATATCAAATAAAATTAAATTAAATTCAGTTGAGAGTACGAGCAGTTTCCGTTGTATGATATGATGATATCCTATGAAAGTGTGGTTCACTGTCTTTTAGGTGAGTGGTTGTGTTATTTCTGATGCAAACTATTCGTAAATGAGAGTTAAAAGACAAACCTCTTGGTTCGTCTGTCTAATCTTGATGTCACATAGCTTACTATTGACACTGGTGAACGGTGATTCTTCATCTAGAGGTTTATAGTGATATTTGTAGAAGGTTATTACTGTTTAACCTATGTGATCAGATGAACTGTCAAGTATCGGTTCCTAAATAATTTTAGGTAAAATAGTTGTACAAAAATTATGTATGTTGCAAGATTGGAACCTATGATCTATGATTTAGATCCACTTAGTTAATCCAACCGAGCTAACATTCGATTTGTGTTTTGATATCAAAAACTATAATAATATGTTGTAAAACCCAAAAATAATATCAAGATACACTCTATAATTAAATATATACAATACGTGACTTTTTAATTATAAAACCATGTAATTCAAAACCCTAAATTATAACCTTCCCGATCTATCAGCTCATTAATATCATTCATATCTCTTGATCATTCACAACTTACTAACAAACGTCTCATTCAAACATAAAAAAACACAAGATCATTCACACAGCACATTAAAATTAGGGCTTACAATCTGATGAGCCGCAACAATAGCATGAGGGATACAAAGGTGAGTTGCATAAAGAAGTCTAACATCCTTCAATGTGCATAAGATCTTGCATTGATGGTACTGTTGGTAAACAAATAATAAAGGCAAAATTGAACTTAGAATCAATAGCTTTGGTAAAACTGAATTAGAATTATAGTTAGACAAATTAAGGAGACAAAAAATACCCACCTTCCGAGAGCTACCGGTTTGAAGCCATGTATCCATGCATGATAATCCATACGTATGCCCACAAGGAAGACATAGCCATTATGCCTTCACAACCAAGAATATGCCATTATGGAGCCTGGTACATGAATGGATGTTTTGTATTACTATGCACGGATGTCTATATTGTTAACTTTGAACAATCATGATGTTGTTAGTAATGTTTTTATATGTGAGGCTTTGTGTGAGACTCGACAACCATTAGAACTAAATGACAAACATTGTTTTAATGATGAGGGTTTTGAAACTGTAATGACATAATATTGACTGGACCAAAACAGACTGACCCAGACCTAACTGAATTGTTTTGATCCATTCATGTGCAACTGGACTCGACATTGACAAATATTTAGCCAAATTCACACAAATCTTTTCTCTAAAAAAATGTCTGAAGCGAACCTGCCCATCAGGCGGGTTACGTAACTAGTATATATATATATATATATATATAATCCGGATCGATTAAGAAAGTTTTTATTTTGAAAAGATTGAGAAGGTTTTCAAAAATGATAGATTTTTAACTTTCATTCAAGTTTTTCAAGCGTAAAACTCATTTTAATGTGATTATAATTCAAAATGTGTAAAAAAAATCGAATCAATATTAAAAAATCTCTCGTTTTTTCAATATATGTAAAATACTGAATCTTCTATACAAATTTAAATAATCATTACCATAACTCGATTTTAGCAATGATTTGTGAATTAAATTTGTGATTTATAGCTTTGATTCACTATTAAATGATGTTTACTTGTGAATCAAATAAAAAATATGAATCAATTTGCTCAAACGTATATTTCTCATTCTTTCAAATAAAAACCTTCTCAACGGATCGGAGCATATATATATATATATATATATATATATATATATATATGTGTGTGTGTGTGTGTGTGTGTGTGTGTGTGTGTATATATATATATATATATATATATTATATTTAAATTTATATATTATATATATATATATATATATATATATATATATATATGTGTGTGTGTGTGTGTGTGTGTGTGTATATATATATATATATATATATATACATATATATATATATGTATATATATAGTTTGGTTCAAATGAAAAGTAAATTATGATAGAAAGGATAAAAGGGTTAAAATTGTAACTTGTGTCATTTGATTAATGGGCATTTTAAGAATTTGACACTCTTCTTTAAGTACTCATTTAAACCTATTTAATATCCTCTTTTAATCTTCTTTATTCACGTCACGTTTTCTTCAAGTATCAAAACATATAAAAGTTGTCATGTAACTTTTATTAATTTAAAACAAAGCATTCACATCACTTTTATTTTATCTGAAATAACAAAACCTTCACGTCTCTTTATCTCACATAACAAAACCAAAAAAAGTTTGTCAATATTAAAAAAAATTGAATTAAATGTGTGTCTAATATTTCAATATATAAAGCATGTGTCACTTTACTAAAATGAAGTGTCATATGTACAAAAATGTGTGACTAAGTGTGTCAAAATGTGTAACGATGTGTCAGTCTATTAAAAAGATGTGTCAAAATGTGTAACGATGTGTCAGTCTATTAAAAAGATGTGTCAAAATGTGTAACGATGTGTCAGTCCTAAAAAAATGTGTCAATATATGTAACGATGTGTCAGCCTACTAAAAAGACGTGTCAATAAGGATGTCTAAGGATGTGAATCAAGTGTGTCAATATGTATAAGGATATGTCAGTCTATTAAAACAATGTACTAATATGTTTAAGGATATGTATCAAGTGTGTCGGTATGTATAAGAATGTGTCAATCTATTAAAATGATGTGCCAATATTTGTAAGCAAATCTATCACGAGTGTCAATTTTAATAAAAGATGTGTAGAGTGAATGTATTAAATGTGTCAATTTGGAAATTTGTATTTTTTTTCAATATTACGTTTTTAAGGATATTTGAATTAAAGGTTGGTTTTTAATTAATTGTTAATTTCAAAATTGCCAAAGTAGGTATTTATTGATGATGTTGAATGACTTTGATACCTTTATGATATTCAATGCAGAACTAAATTTATGTACAGAACTTACAGCACTAATTAAAATGAATTTGAGCCATTAAATGAGTTTTTTCAAAGGTTATGATTAAAAGTGCCAAATTTGTAATTAAACAAAAGATGGAGGGTTTTTTTAATTAAACAAAAGACTCAAAGGGCAATTTAGGTATTTTATTCATCCCTAAAAAAGTGCTGAAAACATGGAAAAAATTGCAGCCTCTCATCCATTATTCAGAAAAGAAAAAAAAACTGCCATAAGCTTATCTTTTTTTTTATATGTCGATCTTCACCTTTCTCTCCCTCACTAGACCTAAAAACCTCCATTAAATCTCAATCACAAATATCGATCTACACCTTTCTCAGCTTGTGTCAAGGGATCTTCGAAAAAATAAGGATACTAAAAGGCATGATGGGTTGTTTTTGTTTGCAAAAGTAATATGGTTGGTCTTAGTTATGTGTTTGTATAAAAAGGCTAATGAACGAATACAAAATTATTGCCATGAATTATTGTATGTATTATATTTTGTATTTTTTTTTTGAACGGCAAATTTATTAAAAAACTAGAAAGAAGCTAGAAACTTACAAAGAAATAAGATTAGGGTTCTTAAGCCAATCAATCCAAGACAAACTAATTTTACATTTAGACCGAATCCAGAAAAAAGACCGAGAGACAATATCATCAAACATCAATGTCTTCGAGCGAGAGCCAAGACCGAAGATCAATTGATTACGCCAATTCCAAATATACCACCACACAATGTAACAAATACCTTCGAAAACCTTTTTAAGTTTACTAGGGAATCGGATACTCAACATCCAGTCGACCCATTCTTCATATGAATTAATCTCCCGATAGACCAAATCCCACCACCTCAAAATCTTGCACATGATCTGTTTGCTTAGCTCGCATGAAAAAAAAATGCCTGGACGATTCAACCATACAATTGCACATAGGGCAAACAATAGTCCTGATATCCATACCTCTGCGTGAAAGATTAAATCTGGTAGGAAGATAATCATTGATAACTTTCCAAGCATGAATATTAATCTTGATTGGCACCTCTTTAACCCATCTAGTCTTCACACTGCCACATGGAAGGAAAACAACATCGATAACTTTCCGAATCGACGAGACAGAAAATTCACCCGAGCCCTCTAAAGACCACGTCCAACTATCTTTCAAATCGCTTAAAGTGCAGCCTTCAATCTTCTCCTTTAACAAAGACATCTGGACCTGTTCAACACCACCCCTCGGCTTACGTCTAAAAGACCACTCCAAATCCTCATGCGACAATTTTGTAGCAACCTGAATATCTTTCATAGATTCAAGCATATAAAGTCTAGGCACCAAGTCTTTAAACATAACATCCCCCCTCCAAGCAACGTTCCAAAATGAAGTATTCTTACCATCTCCACATTTCAGCTTAATAAAGGGTGTATAGATTGATTCTTAGGATGGCCATTTGATTTTGTCACTATTTAAAGAAGGTCTAAATAGACGAATGCATAACAGTAGCCATATATGTGTTAGATTTATACCAACAAGAAACGACTTTTGTGATATGGACCCACTTCTGTTGCGGGATCTAGGATGGTAGTTGTCAAAGAAGCAGTAAGAATCACAAGGTAATACTTGTTTATGCATTTTTAATTTATAGGGTTCGTGATATTGATAGCAGTCAAAGAAACCACTTTTGTTTTAAATGGGTCTCTAAATCTCTCTAAAACATTATAATAATCATTTATGTTCTTCTAAATATGCAGTTAAAGCAAGACCATGTGCCCATAAGAGGAAGAAGTGTGGTAACGAGCCACCCTCGCCACATCCGATGTGGCTTCGCCAGGGAGCTCGCCACCATACCAACCACCCTTGCCACTTCTAATTTGTTGATATCTCGTCGTGCTGACGAGTCAAATAACGACAAAAGGTTTTTTTTTTCTTTTCTCTTCTTTTTCTTTTGATTTAAAATGTGTGTATGTGTGTGATGGTTTTTCTTTTGAATTGTGTTATGGTTTTAAGATTTGTGTATTTGTGGTTTTTTGTTGCAAGTTCTCGATGATGAAGAAGAAGGGGGTTGGGGTTTTTTCCTTTTGTGTTTTTATTTTATTTTATAAAAGTTATATTTTTATTTTAACCCCTTATAGTTTTTTTGTTTGTCATTTTTAGGTTTAAGTTTATAATTTTGTTTAAAAAGTGTTTTTTATTTTATACAAAATAAATTTGTAATTTTGTATTTTTATGTTTCATGTTGTTTTTTTATGTTTTGTATTGTAATTTAATTTTAATATAATGAATTAAGTTTGTATGAAAAAATAGAAAAGAAAATAAAATTGTGGGTGGTGGGGGCCAAAGTGAGAAGATAATGGTGTGTTATGAGTGAAGGTGTATTTTTGAGTGAGAGTGAGATGCTGATGTGGCAGGCCGTGGGGCCCAAGTGAGGAGATACATCTCCCCACCATACTCCACCCTCTAATAAACGCGCAACATGCACATATATATCTTTGTAAGACGTGCACATATGTTCTAACGAATTTGACGAGAAAGCGAAACGTGCACATATGTTCTTGGAAAGATACTCATATGTTATAACGAATTTGATAAGAAAGTGAAGCATGCACCTATGTTCTTGAAAGAGTGCACACATGTTTTTGAATGACGTGCATATCTGTATTTAAAAAAGTTTTTTTGATTAAAAAATTTTAAAAGAAAAATGAAAATGTGTTTTACTATTATACCCTTTTAAATTAAGTAAAAATATTTAATAATACTAAATTCTTATTAGTTTAAAAGAGTTCTGTAAGTTCTGTACACAAAAGTTGTTATGCATTGAACACGCCCATACACGTACCTTATTTATGTATTTAGTCGATAGATATTTATTGATATATGAGTAGCTATTGATAGTTGAATGGAGTAGATAGATTATATAGTTATAGATATAGAGATATTTTTGATAGTAAGTTTAGATAGATAGTGAGATTATATATAACAGGATACATAAATGCCACCTCATGCCACATATTCACCCAACAATGCCACCTCACCAATATTTTAGTCCACATCACCACCTTTTAAAGACACATAGGCAATTTTTAGCAATTTTTAGTCCACATGGGCAACCAAGAAAGCCACATAAGCATTGTAGCAGCCAATAAAGCCATCTAAGAATTTTCTTAATGCCACCTACGCAGGCTACATCCGGTGGGAATTAATATACAAAAAATGTGAAGCTGCTGGGATTCGAACAAGGGTCTTGGGGCTCAAGAGAGTATGCATCAACCATTGGACCACAATGGTTGTTGTGTTACATTTTTCAAAAACAAAACAATCAACCATTAATTTTGAAACCGAAAATAATAAAGCATTCAACCATTAAAATTTTAACCGAAAATTAAATTTCATAAACAAAACATTAAACCATTCCGAAATTAATGTGTATGTAATTTGTTTCTAACATATAATAACAGATTTGAAGTTGCATATCAGAAAATTAAATTTGCGATTGACATTATTAGTTAATATCCGGATTTTAAGTATGCCTAGATGGAAATAATGCAATCCCATTAAATATTGCAACTCATTAGCTATAAACAAGGGTGATCTTTATTCATATATATGATTGCATTAATTCCAAATTGAATCCTGGGAAGATAGTTTATAATTTGATTGACTAATCCCTACAAAAACGGTTTGACCTTTCAACAAATTTTCAAAATATCATTAATTGTAGCTAAAAAGACTGAATAATCCGGTGTCAATCCATTAAAAACAATCTCATCCAAATTTGAAAAACTACTTCAATATTAAGCTACGTGTCCTACTCTTGAACTATAAATAGGCGGTGTTTTGAGAGACCAACTCACATCTAAAAAACACACCCGATAATAACACAAGCACATTACAATATGAAAGGAAAGTTTGGATACCAAAAAGAAAGCAAGTCACATCAAAAGGAGAACAAGGCGCGAACAACTATAAGCAAGTCACATCAAAAGGGAAACAAGTCGCTACCAACTGAAAGCATGTCAAGTTCAAAGAAAAAGACTTTGAAGCATTCACAAGGTTTGTTTCAATATATTATTGTCTGTTTATTTGTTTGTTATACATAGGGTTTTGTATCATTATTTTGACTGATCTTGCTTTTATTTGAGCACTGGAAACCAGTATCAAAATTACTCCCATCAAAGATGTCAGCCCTATGGCTAACATGTCTATCAAAGGGAGAGTCGTCTCAATCTAGCATGGACATAAACTGAATCAAGTCCATGATCCATACAGCTTGGAATGTGTCCTGCAGGATGAGCATGTAATTAAAAAAACAATTTTCACCCTAATCTATGTTGTTATTTAAATAATGAAATATTCAATAACCACTATTTAAACCATCAATCACATTCATAACAACAAATGTAAGTAACACTAATGTATATACAAATTTAATTTTATATTTTATGTATCCAGGGTGATCGAATCCAGGTCTATGTCAAAAAAGACTGGATGTTTCGATTTGAACCTCTTTTACAGGATGGCATATGCTATCTGATCTCGAACTTTAGAGTAACTGAAAATGGTGGAAGATTGCCACTACTGCCACATGATTGGAAATTATCGTTTTACAAGAATACAAATGTGACAAGAATTGACC
>BQNB010077713.1:0-30760 GCA_026074375.1 Tanacetum coccineum | reverse complement strand
GTGCTATATAATCCCCTCTCCTAGCCTTGGAGAGGGTTGGTTGTTTCATTTTTCCATATTCCATTTTATACAATTCATCTATTTTCCATCTAATCTGTCTCTAACATCACAACCCACATCTCACTCTTGTTCTTGTTTTGATCATAAGATTACTAGTATTCTTCACCTTGTGACTTGTGAATATCCCTTTTTGTAAGCATTTGATATTGGTCTAGGATGATTCACAATTGTTTTTGAGCCAGTAGTTGGTCTGACAGCAGTATTAACACTTGCACCAGCAGTATTAATTTTTCCAGACCTGGTTAGTACTGCTTGTGGAACAAATCTTCTATTAGCGTGAGGGTGAGTCATTTTATTATCAAAGTTCTTGTGATTCACCCTACTTGAGTTGTTCCACACTGGTCTTATAACCTTTTTATCACACACATAATAGAGATGCTCAAAACTACCACAAACAAAACAAGCTTTATTAATCATATTAAAGTCACTTCCTAGTCTTTAGGACATAAGATTGTTCCAATTTCTTTGGTTCCCTCTAGGATAGTGTTTGTTTTGTTTAGGTGTTTCCCTAGCCGACTTAACAAATTTTATCTTTTCAGTGCTAGGTCTAACAGTTTTATTTTCAACATTAGGTATAAAGTCTACCTCACTATCATCATCAGAATTCCAATCCTCAATGACTGGAGGTCTAAAGCTGTTCATCCTAACAGTTTTAGGTTCCACTGCATCACCATTACTTTTTACATCAAGAGACTCATGGTTTGACTTAACTTTCTTACCATTACTAGGTGTAACAATAGTAATAACATCCATATTTTCACTTTCAACTAATTCATCCATAAATGTTAGATCAGGTTTGAAGGGAATGAAGTTCCCTGTAAAAGGTGGGGGAACTGCATGATATCCCTTATCAGATTTGGACTGTTTATACTCCTGATTTTCTAACATCTCAGATGAATTCACAAAGCTTTCTACTGCAGGAGAAGCTGTAGTAGAAGAAGCTGCATTATATCCTAGTCTAGTTTTAAACTTGTCAATGACTTGACTTTCCAGCAAACTATTTAAAGATCTAGATGAATTTTGAAACTTCTCTAATGTTAGTTTTAACTCATCTCTCTCTTTTTTTGCTTTTTCCAATTTGTTTTTGTTTTCAACTAAAGCATTATCTCTTAGTTTAACTTCAAGATTTAAAACATTAATGCTCTCTTCAAACATAGCTTCATTTTTCTTATAGTGAGCTAGTTTAGCTTCTACTGATTCTAAACCTGCTTTATAAGATACTAAATTAAGTTTAGACTTTTTGTAATCTGAAGACAAACTATCATATTATTCTTTGAGAGTAGCATAAGCTTTTACACATGATTTAGAACAAGAATCTACCTCAAAATCTGAACTGGAAGAAATTTCTAAAGATGTATGTGCCATTAATGCAAAGTTTGTAGGATGCTCTTACTCAGCTTGGTAGTTCTAGTCATACCCTCCAATTCTATCTTGAGCAACTATGGCATTTTCAGTAGGAGTTTCTACTGTCACATTTCTTCTATTAATCTCTCTTCTTTTGTTTTCCTGATTTCTAGGAGCTCTACATTCTCTTGCAAAGTGACCATATTTAGGACAATTATAGCACTCCACTTTAGACCTATTAAATCCAACTATTTGACCATTTACATCCAGCTTCCTGCTTGTCCTCTTGATGAATCTCCTAGCTTTAATTGTCAGCATGGCCATTTCCTATTATAAATCCATTTCTTCTAGGTCATCAGCATTAATTTGTTCTAGATCCTCTTGTGCAAGTTGAGGAGATTGGGCTGACTAGCTAGGAAAACACAGATCTGTAGATCACAGCATCACTAAGGTTATCTCCAGATGTAGGATTACTTTGAGTATGAGCAGCACTAACTCCATAAGCAGTGTTATCTGCTTCATTTGTGCTGCTATTGCTAGTAGTGCCATTGGAGGACACAAAAGCCACATTTTGTAGATTTTGACTTGTACTTGATGATCTTGTAATTTTAGGTTCATATATCATTAAGTCATCGTATAAGTCATCCAAACTGATGATCTCTATTTCTTCTTTGTTCCTCCAGATCAAAGCATAAGTCTTCCATTCAGATGGAAGACTTCTCAATAGTTTTAAGTTCATGTCCTCTTGTGTAATAACTTCACCTTAAATCTCCAACTGGCTAATAAGTTTTTGCAACCTATCAAAAGTTTGATCCATTATTTCTGAACTTGATCATGCAAAGTTCTCATATTGTTACTTGAGTAGAGTTCTCTGAACTTTCTTAGATTCCTTGTTTCCTCCATACCTCTTCTCAATGGCTTTCATGAGCAATTTTGCATCTTTATATGAATGGAACTTTAGTTGATCCTTATTTGGGAGTGCCATCAACAGAGGTCTTCAAACTTTCATCTCATTCCTCATGTATTGCTTTTCTTCTGCAGTAGTAGGTTCATATTCCTGCTCATTTCCTAATATTCTCTCAGCACTTGATACCATTCAAATTACTTCCAGAGGAGCTAATCAGTCATGAGAAAGTATTGTTCTATCCTCATTAACCAGAGATCATATTCCCCTAGGTTAAGGATAGGGAGTCTTGTAGTCAGAGTTGTAGAAGTAGTTCCTGCCTCCATCTTATCACTAAGAATTGGATCTAGTATGTGTTGTTAGTTTCTTCATTGTACAGCTTCAACAACAAGCACTGATACACTTTGTCTGACCCAATGAACAGATCTTGAACTCCTTAGCTTGATGTAAGGTTTAATATCCTTGGATAAATCCAAAGGCACTAAGATTGAAACTTTGAGTGTATGATATAAACTATGCGGAATCTAGTTTATACCACTAAGAAGAATAATAGTAATGAATGTTTAACACACATAAATACAACCAAAAACAATAAGCTCTAATATATTAATACGAACACTCTTTGACAGTGTTAGGGTTTACAAACCTTGAAGCTATGAAAAAACTATAAAAGACTGATTTGATATGATATATTCTAACTATGCCGTAGGGTTCCTTTTATACACTAAGAAAACCCTAATGGACTTACAAAACGCGTATAATGATAATGCATATCTATTCCTAATTTAACTTATGCATATCGTAATAGCAGTACTAACTATATAAGACTAGCAACACTAACTATTAACTAATAGTATTAACTATAAAACGGCAAAAGTACTAAACAATGATACAGGCAGTACTAACTAAAAACTAAAGTACTAATAACGTAGAACTGTTTCACAATCCTTCATTAGCAGCACTAACCATCACCAGCAGTATCAAGTTGAATCAGCAACACTAAGTTGTAGAAGTCCATAATTCCACCCCCCATGTTCCATCATTCTAAACCAAGACTAGATATGTAAATTATTCACCGTTTAAGGGTTTTCTAAGAATGTATCGGCGATGTTGGTCGACGGACAGCACTTTTTTTGATTGAGATAGTCCCTTTTTGGACATACACGAAGAAAGTGTTGACGAGTTACGATGTAATTAGTTTCGAAAATTTTCAATGGGTTTATGCTAAGGTCTAACGTGGCCTTATGTCGCACATGACGGGACGTCATCGATTCAAAAACATCTTAGTCGATAAGAGCTTGTTTTCATCCATAGCTTGTTGACATGACCTTTCCGAACGCTTACTATTCGGCCTTTGATAGTGGATATAAGCAAGAACGGTTTGTTTCTTTTTGAGAACCAAGAATGTAAAAACATCTTCAACGTACAATACGGCTGCGGGGGTCCGAGATGCTCGTTCGTCCACATAAGCTCCCGCATGGATCAGATGCGGCATATACTACTATATTCTATGCCGGTCCCCTTAGGATACCATAATCCTAAGTGCATAGTACCTTTAATGTATCGGAAGATACGCTTAACCGCTTTAAGGTGAGAGGTTTTGAGAGCCTCTAGGAAGCGGGCACAAAGGCAGACACTAAACATGATATCGGACCTACTTGCCGTTAGGTATAATAAACTACCTATCATGCCTCGATACTTGGTACTATATACCGACTCACACTCTTTGTCTTTCGTGGGTTTGGTATCGGAGGACATGAGGGTTTTCATTGGTTTAGATTCTTCTAAGCCAAATTTCTTAAGCATTTCTTTAATATATTTAGATTGATTAAAAAAATTCCATCTTCCATTTGTTTTATTTGTAGTCTAAGGAAGAAGTTAAGTTCGCTCATCATGCTCATCACGAACTCGTCATGCATGATTTTGGCAAATTCATCACACATGTCTTGACAAGTTGAACCGAATATAATGTCGTCGACATATATTTGAACGATGATGAGGTTAGAACTTTTCTTCTTAGTAAAAAGAGTGTTATCTACCATTCCCATTTTATATTTATGTTTAATAAGAAAGGCTTTCAATCTATCATACCAAGCTTTGGGTGCTTGTTTAAGATCGTATAAAACTTTCTTTAGTTTATAAACATGATCCGGTTTCTCAAAGTCAATGAATCCTGGAGGTTGTGCCACGTATACCTCCTCATTGATAAAACCATTTAGGAATGCACTTTTTAGATCCATTTGGAATAGCTTAAAGTCTAAAGCATAAGCATAAGCTAATAGTATCTTAATTGAATCAAGTCTAGCAACTGGGGCATAAGCTTCATCATAATCGATGCCCTTTTGTTTATTATAGCCTTGAGCAACTAACCTAGCCTTATTTCAAGAAACAATACTGTTCTTGTCTAACTTATTTTTAAACACCCACTTAGTTCCTATAATTGTCATATTCCTAGGTTGTGGAACTAACTCCCAAACATCGTTAGCAATGAATTGATTTAATTCTTCTTGCATAGCGACAATCTAACTTTCATCCGTTAAGGCTTCATTCACGTTCTTAGGTTCTATAGTTGAAATAAAACAAAAAGAAGTTACTTGGTTTTGGGCTTGTGATCTAAGGTTCTTTGGTTAGAGGTTTCCTTTAGACATTTTCTAATGGATGGTTGCCTAAATTCCTTAATCTTAGATTGTAATCGTCAATCTCTAAAGTTTCATCCCTCAATGCATTTAGTAGGTTTTTTCTTTTCGGTAACCTAATGCTTCTCTTTATCAAGTTATCATCCACCAAGGGTGATGTCTTAAAGGGTGGAGGAGTTTCATCTAATGTCGCGTTGAGTGACTCTTCGACTTTCCTAGTATGTTTGTTAAGGATGATGTATTTTTACTATTTGAGAGTAACCTAAAAAGATACTTCTGTGACTTGTGTCAAAATTTGTAAGGTAGTCTTTAGTGTTTAAAATGAAGCACTTGCTTTCAAACACTCTAAAGTAATCTAGAGTAGGTTTCCTACCTCTTAAGAGTTCGTAAGGTGTTTTTCCTAAGATGACTCTAATTAGGATTTGGTTGAGAATGTATGTGGAATTGTCTACTGCGTTACACCAAAACTTTTGTGGTAACGATTGCTCATTCAACATAGTCCTACTCATTTTTTGAAGTGTCCTATTTTTCCTTTTAACTACACCATTTGATTAAAGAGTGCGTGGAGCTGAGTGTGTAATACCATTGGCATTACAAAACTCTCCAAGTATACCTAGAGTAGTCATCTACTATGACTAAGGTGTAACGGTTTCCTCTATATTCTTAGCCTTGTGATTAGCGTACGGCAGATGGACCGAAGAGATCCATATGAAGAGATCTAAGCATCTAGTCCGTTAGACTATAATCTTAGCCTATGACTACGTGAGCTTGTTTTTCTAATTTTGCCGAGCATCACCAGAAGTGTTGATCAAACTAAGCTTAGGTAAGTTACTAACTAATTCCGTAAATGCTACCGATTGAATGAGACGCATATTGCGTGACCTAATCTCCTATGCCACACATGGAGTTTTCATCAATTGTTGCTAGACAAATTTTATCTTTAGGCTTATTTCCTAATTTCATCACATTAGAATCTTTCTTCTAATACCTCTAACTATGACCTTACCATCCTTAGTAATTTCACTATCATGTTCAGAGAAAGTTACTCTACACTTATTGTCACATATTTGTCCTATACTTAACAAGTTAAATCTTAAGTTATCTACATGCTCTACTTTATCTATTTTGAGAGAGTCATTCAAAATCGTACATTCGCCAATGATGTTACCGCGAAGATTGCTACCAAAAATAACATTACCTCCATTGTATGCCTTATAGCTTGAGAAGAGCTTTCGGTTACCCGTTATGTGTTTGGAGCATCCGCTATATTTTATCCACTCATTGGGTTCCAAGTCGACTCTAAGGCATATACATTTTTATAAGGGAACACCTCAAACATTTGGTCCCCAATATCTTATGGGTCCAAAGTTGTTAGTGCTAAACATCACTTGCATTTGATGCAATTGGTTGGGATGTGAAAATGAAAGACACATTTCTCATGGCATGTAACTTTGACGTGGGAAGTTGTTCCAGGTTACAGAAAAACCACGAGGTTGATTTTGTCGACCAATGTTTCTTTTTGGTTGCGCGTTTTAGGATGATGATAATTGTTCATGACTCTTCTAGGTGGTGGAGTTTTTGATCTAAAATTTGGTTTTGAAAATCCAACTCCGGGTTTTGATAATGGCTTATAGAATTGCTTGACTTCATTTTCACTAACAATGGGAACTTTTACATTGTTTACTATTATGTGTTTTGGTCTAGGACCCAAAATAGATTTTTGAAAAGACATATTTTTCTCAGATCCAGGTGTACCAACTGGTGGCGGTCCTATAATTATTTTGGGGGCCGCCTGAACACTTTGGGGGCCGCCCATATTTATGGGACCTCCATCGGAAGACGCCTTTTTCTGAGCTTTCACAAATTTTATTTCTTTAGTTTCACTAGATGATGCTTCAAATGAATTATATCCTAAACCTAATTTTTCACCAGATGGTTTTTGATTACTTAACATTTCATTTAGACATTGTGTACTCTTTTCAAATTTATTTAATCTAGTGACTTCCTCTTTGAGTTTTTCATTCTCAATTTTAAGCATATGATATTTTACACATTCGAGATCAACTCCCTTATTTTTCTCGAGTGTAGACACTTTTTCCTTTAGAACACTAAGTTCTTTTTCTAAATTATTTCTAGTGGCTTTTAATCTTTTGTTTTTAGTGATTATCTTTAAACTCATTTTACACAGTTTGTCATATTCGTTATCTAGCACCAAGTCATCTATTGACGAGTTCTCATCACTAAAGTAGGAGGATTCGGAACATACCTTACTTGATGCTTGAGCTACTAGACACGTTTCATCATTGACTTTCTCATCATCTTCTTCACCGCTATCACTCCAAGAACCTCCAACAAATTCTCTTTGGTTCTTGTCTTTCGGTGGTTTTGGACATTCTCCAATAAGATGATTCGGGTCGTCGCATCTAAAGCATTTTCAATCACTTTTACCGTTTTTGTCGTCTCGGCTTCTTTGGAACGTCTTTTTGTCGTTCCGAGGTTGTCTCACGAATCTACCTCTTCTCTTGAAGAACTTCTTGAAGTCTCTTACCGACATGGCGTATTCTTCGCCTTTACTTTCGAAAGTCAAACACTTTTCATCACTAGATTCTTTCTTAACCTTTAAAGCAAGAGATTTCCTTTCAACTTTTGCTTTGACTATTTCGGAATCTTTCTTGATGATCATTTTGTGAACTTTAAGGTTCCCGATAAGTTCATCAAGAGATAGTGATGTTAAGTCTTTCGACTCTTCAATTGTTGTGACTTTTGCTCTCCATTTAGGATGTAGAGCCCTAAGAAACTTCCCAACATAATTCTTGCTAGAATAACATTCATCAAGAGCTTTTAGACTAGTAATAATAGTGTTAAATGTAGCAAAAGCACTATCTATAGATTCGACTTTAGAGATGACGAATTGTTCATATTGATGAACCAAAAGGTCGATCTTACTCTCTTTGACTTGATTATTACCTTGATGGGTGATTAACAAAGTTTTCCAAATTTCGTTTGCCGTGTTACACATGAAAATTCTTTCATATTCTTTTCTAGGCAAAGCAATATAAATGAACCATTTTCGAGCTTCATTGAGTTATTTGGCGAGTCTCTTTTAAGATCATCACTTTATTTTTCAAAAGGGATACCTCACTAATTTGGTTTCCGATTTTGTTGAATGGGTGAAATCACCGTTGGTAATAAATGCCCAAGATCTAGATCTTTTGATTTAACATATGTCTCGAATCTATTTTTCCAATAAATAAAACTATCACTTTCAAAGAGTGGTGGTCTTTGCATAGATTGCCCTTCTAGATATTTGTTGGAATCCATAGATCAATCTAAGTTTTAAAATACAATATATTTTAAAAATCTTGAGTGACCTTGGCTCTTGATACCAATTGTGGAAACTAGAAGGGGGGGGGGGGTTGAATAGTTTACAGGTTCATTTTCGTTTTAAAATTTTGCTCTCAAAATACATAGATTCGAGTAGTATGTTTAACCAACCAACAATATGAATCAACCAAGGAAACATTCTGTTAATAGTAAATAACAATCAACACAATATAAGAGAATGAAAGAAGAACAATCAAACCAAGACACCAAGGATTTTATATGTTTCCGTCTATACGAAAGCTCTCTATCGCCCTACTCTACTCCCTGAGTTTCCCACTCGAGATTTCACTATGTCAACAAGCTCCCTTCAGGCGGAGAAAACCGTTTACACATTGCTTACGTTATTTTCCGACACTAAGCTACATGTCGAGTCTAATCTTAGCTAGAACCAATCTACCACTTAACAATCACTACACAATCACTAGATCTACACTAACGGATTTACACAATATCCGAATCACACAAATACACAAGATAATTACAATAGAGATTTGGTACTTAGAAGAAAAGAGGAGAGATCTCTAAATAACAATTCGTTTCTTGACGAATACGAATGTTCTTCTCTTGCACTTGAATGAGAGGGAAGAGATGAGAAGAAGAGATTAGATCACTTGAAACAAGATCTAAGAATGTTAGTGATCAAGAGATTTAGAGAGAGAAAGAAGATTTTAGAGAGAAAATTATCTGAAAATTTCGTGCAAAGAGGTTTGATTTTTTGCAAGGAATGGAGCAGTATTTATAGGCAGGAAAATCCAACGGTCACTGGGGGCGGTCCCAGATATATCTGGGGGCCGCTAGGCCTATAAGGGGGCCGCCCAGTAGACTACGCTCTCTTTTTTGTCTTTTTGTGGGAAGGTTGTATCTAGTATGGAACCTTCTATTTTGGGGGAAATTTTGAATTTCAAATTTTAAGTTTTTAATAAAACTTTCCTTTTAATTAGAAAATATTTTGTATAATTAATTTTGTGAAATTCTTTTGTAAAAATGTAATGGATAAGAGAAAAATATTTTCTTGATCACTAATCGTGCTTAATAATTTGTTTGTTCATACCTTAAGTGATTACTAATCTTAGAAATAGAATTTTACGATTAATAATTTGCAACCGTTTAATTTTATCGTAATCATTTTTACATTTTATTATTATCAAAACGTTAAAAGGTCAAAAAATATAAATAACATTTTTAGACATTTTTTGTATTAACAAAATCAATGATAACGCATATAAAAACATGTATAATTTGACGTTATCAATCTTCCGCACACTAAAACTATTGTTGCCCACAAGCAAATCTAAGATAAACAAGTCCTAGGTGACAAGACAAGGAAATGTATATATATATATTTAAGCCGTGATTATAATTTTTATTTTAATTCAAAAAATTTATTGGTGTGAAATTTTTGAATTTTTTTTTTTTGTTTTCTGTAACAATAAGTGCAAAAGGCACAAGCACCCCCCTCCCCCCCCCACACACACACACTAAGGGTTTCTGTCCACACAAAATAAGAAAAAGAAATAAAGACTTTATAAAACAAAACTTGAATTATGAAAATTATTTTTGGATTTTTAATATGTAAAAAACAGAGATGTTTGACAATACCCAATGATCTTCAAGATGTAATAACATGACTAAGCACCTCATGAAGAAAAAGTATAATTCACTCAAACACTCGTATGTGATGTAATAGAGGTTAAAAGGGAAATCACACTCAATTGTCAAAAATAATCATAAAGTTTACCAATAGGCTTGTACAAGAAAGGAAACCTGCACCGACAAGGCGTAAGCACTAGAACAAATATCACAAGAAGGACTTTTTATTCGGGTTGTAACGCTAGGCTAAGGGTTAATAAGTGTTGGATAAGCATGGAAATATATTACTAAATTGGTTTTATATTAACATGTCGACAATCCAAGGAAATCCCATGTTGCTAATACGAAATCTACAACCCGCGAGTCAAGCGAACACCTCTCATCAATATATCCAACACAATCAACTCTTATTCATACTTTACTCTTTTTTTCTTTTCTTTTTAATTTTTATACTCTTTTTTTTAACTTTTTTTTCTCATATAACTAACAATTCCCCCATACTTGTGATAAGAATACACCAAAAAAATACTAAATAGAAGATGATCAATCTTCATCTTCGTTGAAATAGCACAACTCTTATAACAAAGCGCGAACAAACTATGAGCAAAAATCAACCAATCATACCGAGCAACTAGCAACCAACCATAGAGACTTTCGACAAGGGGTAAGGCTAGGAGAAAGGTTATATATTTTTGTATTTTTTTTATTTTAGTGGATGAAAGAATGAATAGAATCGCTCAGCGGGTTAAAATAGGGGTATCTATCACTAAAGATGAGTGCTAACATAAGGTTTTATTTGGGTGGTTAGCTAATCAGTGTAATTAGCTAAATGAATAAATGAAATGGAATGGCCATTTGGGTTCAATTCTAAGTTGCCTATTTATCACATAAAAATGCCTATATCACGCGAACGTGATCTCACTGCGGTCTCGTAATAATTTTCAAGCACAAGTTCGAGAATCAATAAATTACCGGCACACTCATAATCAAAGGAATCAAGCATAAAATACGTATGTTATATACAGGCTCAAAATCCTCACATATTTACTGGAATGGTTATAAATGCCAAGAATGACTTCGATCCTAGTCGGTTCGCTTGTCTATCGGGACACATCTCTGATTTTAAAACTTTATTTATTATTTTTTTACTACGTTTTATTCTAATATATTAACCTAAGTGGCAAAAAAATTAAAAACAAGAATGGATTTTTAGATTACCGAGGGCGAACAAAAGTTACAAATTAATAATGAGTCTGATTTTTCAATTCATTTTCCCCCACACTTAAGTTGAGCATTATGCGTAATTAGAAAATAACTTAAAAGTGGGACAAACGAGAAAAATAAATATAAGAGAAACGAGACTTCCCGATGCTCATAAGTACTTGGTTGAATATGGCGTGAAACGGAACGCCGTCATGTGTATTCTACCACATGTAATATTATAATTCAAATATATCACATCCCCAAGTGATAAGTATCACCACCAATCCAAGCTCTACTTATTTATTGAATCTGCAAAATAAACTAAACTACAAAAACCGTAAAATACTAAAGCGCACTTTCGTAGGCAACACAGTTGCATTTAGCGTATGCAACAGGCCTCTAAACCCCTCGGTGGCCCGAGTGGACGAGTTTCCAGTGAACACACCCACAAAGTTCAAAACATTTTTTATATATATAAATTTTTATTTATATATAATTTACTAAAACAAACACACAAAATATTTTTGGATTTTTAAATTTTTTTTAATGACTTTAGGTTTAAAGACAAATACATATTATACACATAATAATTATTTATGATATGAAAACTTATAACTACAAAGAATATTAAATCAAATATTTTTGAGTTTTATATATTTTTTATATTTTTAGCACACAATAATTATATAAGGTAAAAAAATATTATATATATATTTTTAATTTTATATTTTTATATTACTTTTTATAGGATATTTATTTTATTTTATTTTTTATTATTTTTTCAGACCAGAAGTGCGTCGCACTTAAAAGAAAGTGTGGCGTACTTATAACCTAATATTTTATAATTCTTCAAATATTCAAAATATTAGCGCGGCAAAAATTGATACAAGTGCGCCACACACCAACAAATGTGCGGCGATTTTATTAAGACAAAAACATATTTTTAGATTTTTTTTCACTTATTATTTAATATCACAAAATGCAAACACATACAAACTCAAAATAGACAAACACAAACAAACCAACTAAACAAAAGGAAATACGAAACTAAAAGAAACCCTGTATTGTGAAAACCGAAAACCATACATTCTGAATTAGGGTTTGATTTTACCGAATTAGGGTTTGCTAAAAACCCTAATATTACCGAATTTTGACAATTACCAAAAAATAGAATCTTGAAACTCTTTACTTAGAAAAACCTTGTAGATCCTAGATATCATGAGCCACCAGGCTCTGATACTAGTTGTTAAGAATCGTTTAAGTTTACTAGGATCAAAAATAATAAAGTATGTAGATACGCAGCGGAATTTAAATAAAGAACAATGTTATTTTCATAAGGTTTTATATACATACCAGCCCTAATTCTATCTTATCAGAATAGAACGGTTACCTACCTATAACAGGGATCAAGAACACCTTGACCTTAGGGCTAAGACGATCTCTAGTGGTGAGATCGCCTGGTGTTTCCTGACTACATGATTGAAATACCTTAAACACACATTAGCCCTAATTCACAAGGTTATACATTCACATCAAGCCCTAATTCTATTTTATCAAAATAGAACGGTTACCTACCTATAACGGGGATCAAGAACACCTTGACCTTAGGGCTAAGACGATCTCCAGTGGTGAGATCACCTGGTGTTTCCTGACTACATGATTGAAACACCTTAAACACATATTAGACGTCTAAAACACACACATAAACTATGTCTAGGGATCTCTTTATATAGAGAGTCCATAATACTTACAAGGAAATCTAATTGTATTAGGAACCTAAATCTTTTCCTAATCTTTGATCATTATTGATGTGGTGTTTTTACAAGCTTTAAATTTATAATAACTAGAAATGCCGATTTTGACTAAAAACACAACATTCGGGCAAGTATACCCTATTCGAGTGTAATATAGTATTAGGTAAGTCCAGGTCGTTCCACGGGATTTGTAGCAATTCACATATTGTTTATCAATTAACAAAGCTAAATGATTGTCATGGATCAAATAGCCAAAACTATGTAAAGCAAGATACTAATCATAATAGATATAGATATTGAAATTTTTTATATAAACAAATCATGCAAGTCATGAATAACGGGTAATTACCATAACAAACATTTCTACTAATAATGACATAGAATCCTTTCGGCCTATATACTACATCATTACAAGTGAGTTAGTTTATATCAAATATGCATACATATGAATTCCTCCCAACCTGATCGGTCAACATAAGGAAGGGTCTTAAACACTATTTCAACTTAGGTTATTTATAGATTTACTAATCAATTCTCACAAGATTGGCATTGAATTGTTATACACAGACAACGCGAAATTCATCAAGACAATAGAGTCTTTCTACATACTTCTATTGCAATGACAAATCAAAAGATAAGTAATGATCAAAGTCAAGACAATAATCGAATCCATAAGCATATAATTCACAAGTAATACTAATAACGTCCTAGTAGCGATACACCATCCAAATCATACCAACTAAATAATCAACATTACAACAAAAATAAACTCATAAAAACATATCAAATATATGAAGGTAAAAAAATCATCCAAATATTATTCATGTTTCACATATGAGAGCAAAGTAACAATACCAATATTTTGACTAACATAACCACCAACCCAAAACTAACAATTCCATGATCAACCAACAACCAAATGCTACTAAGATAACTGAAAATATGTCACCTAACTTCTGTAAATTCGACAACGTATCACCAAATGGAGTGTTTGGTAACAAGGTTTATGGTAGTGATCTTAGGAGAATTTGGTGTGAATCCTCTAAGAATCAAAGTGGAAAGTGTTAAGATTCTAGAAATGGATGATATGTAGGCTAGATATGGTGTTAGAACTCTGAACATTCGTGGCTATGGTGGTGGTTAGTGGTGGTAGTATGGTGTTGAAATGGTGGTAAGTGATGGATTAAAGAGGTGTTTGGATCATTGGATCCAAGGATCCTCACCACTCCTTCCTCCTCTCCAAAGGCTTTAGAGATTGTGTGTGTAAGATGTATGAAGTTTGTATGAGAGATATATGAAATGGGAGAGCCAAGGAGGGTATTTATAGGTTGTTCGGCGGTCAAAGTGCACTATACAAACTTATTTGTGCGCTGCACATAGGGAGTTAATGCACACTTCATTTAATTGCCTTTAATTTTATCCATCGCCTCAAAAGTACGCCGCATTTTGGGTATTAAATGACTTTTTAGTTTTGGTGAAAAAGTGCGCCGCACTTTCTGCAAGTGTGGTGTACTTTTGGTCGTTTTTAGCAGTTGGCCTTTTTCATGGTTGTATATAATTGAATTCTCTTCACGTGGCCTCCAGAATCGCGTCAAACGGAGTTCGTATGACCAAGTTATGACCAAAACAGTGAACAGGTGTCGGGAAGTATTCAGCTTGAGTTATTTCTTCGTCATCGTTAAAGCTTCACCATCTCGTGTATCTTCCTTTTTCTTTCACGACACGTTTCCAATAACCTACAATGCAAATATATTCTATTCTATACCAAACGTTCTTATATTTAACCAATTTATATATATATAATTATTGATAACGCATATAAAAACATGTATAATTTGAGCGTTATCAAATCTCCCCACACTTAAAACTTTGCTTGCCCTCAAGCAAATCTAAAAAAGAAATTTTATAAACAAGGCCCTAGGTGACAAGACAAGGGAATTTTTATTTTTTTTATATATATTTTTTTAAATTTTGATATTTTTTATTTTTTTAATTTAAAAAAAATATTAGGTGTGAAATTTTCAAAAATATTTTTGGTTTTTGTAATAAGTAAGTGCAAAAGGCGCAAGCACCCCCCCCCCCCGCCCCCCCGAAGGTTTGCTTGCCCTCAAGCAAAATAAGGAAAAATAATAATCTTTACAAAACAAACATAGAATTTTAAAAATATTTATGATTTTTAATATGCGAAAGCGAAGATGTTTGACAATACCCAACGATCTTCAAGCTGTATAACATGACTAAGCATCTAACGAAGAAGGAAAATAGAATTCACTCAAACACTCGTATGTGATGTAATACAGGGTAAAAGGAGATCACACTCAATTGCTCAGACATGATTCATTTCATACCATAAGCCTGTACAAGAAACAAAACTGCACAGAAATGGCGTAAGCACCAGGTATAAATATCAAAAGAGGACTTTTATTCAGGTTGTAACGTTAGGCTAAGGGTTTAATAGGGTGTAGATAAGGCATGTGAAATATATACTAGAAATGGTTTTATAATATATACATGTCGACATGTCCAAAAAACCCATGTTGCTAGTTACGACAATCCACAAACTCGTGAGGTTATCAAACCTCTCATCAATATAACTAGCACATATCATAATATATCAATACGTTGTAAATGCCAACAACAATCCAACTCTTATTCATCATTTTTCTTTTTCTCTTTTTTTATTTTTCTTCTTTTTTTTGATTTTATTCTTTTTTCTCTTTTTTTCAACCTTTCACACAACTAACAATTTCTCTACACTTTAATATAAGTGTACACTACAAAAAATACGAAACACGAAGCATGCACTCTTCATCTTCGTTGGAATGGTACAACCCTCATAACAAAGCGCGAGCAAACTATAAGCAAAAATCAACCGATCATACCAAGCAACTAGCAACCAACCATTGGGACTTTCGACAAAGGGTAAGCCTAAGCTAAAGGTTATATTTTTGTATTTTTCATTTATTTCAGTGGATGAGAAAAATAAATAGAATGGCTCGGCGGGTTAAACCAGGAGTATCTAGCACTAAAGATGAGTGCTAACAAACAGGTTTTATTTGGGTGGTTAGCTAATCAGTGTAACCAGCTAAAAGAATAATATGTTAAATGGAATGGCTATTTGGTTTAAATCCTAAGTTGTCTCTTTATCAATTAAAAATACCTATATCAAGCGAACGTGATCTCACTGCGGTCTCGTAATGATTATCAAGCACAAGTTCTAGAATCAATAAATCACCGGCACACTCATAATCAAATGAATCAAGCATAAAATACGTATGTTATATACAGGCTCAAAATCCTAACATATTTACTAGAATGGTTATAAATGCGCAAGTAATGTTATCGATCCTGAGTCGGATCTGCTTTATCAATCAGGACACATCTCTGATTTCAAAACTTTATTTATTTACTACATTTTTATTCTAATATATTAACCTAAGTGGCAAAAAATTTATAAACAAGAATAGATTTTTAGATTACCGAAGGCGAACAAAAGTTACAAATTAATAATGAGTCTGATTTTTCAATTCATTTTCCCCTCACACTTAAGTTGAGCAATATGCGTAATCAGAAACAACTTAAAAGTAGGACAAGCGGGAAAAATAAATATAAGAGAAACAAAACTTCTAGGGGCTCATAAATTTTTGGTTGAATTCTATGGCGCGAAATGAAACGCCAAGCATGTGTATTCTACCACATATAATATAATAATCCAAATATATCGGCCCCCAAGTGATAAGCATCACCACCAATCCAAGCTCCACTTATTTATTCAATCTGCAAACAAAACTACGAAAACCGTAAAATACAAAAGCGCACTTTCGTAGGCACCACGGTTGCATTTAGCGTATGCAACAAGCCTTTAAACCCCTCGGTGGGCCCAAGTGGATGAGTTATAGTCTCGTGAGGGTTTCCAGCGCACACACCCACAAAGTTTAAAACAATTTTTTTATATATTTTTTTTTTCATTAAATTTTTTTATTTATATACATTTTAGTAAAACAAGCACACATAAAACATTACGAAATAAAAAATAACATAGAAAGGAAAATATAATTACTAATATTCAAACACTCAAACCACATATATAAATAAAAAAAAAAAAATTAATGGCGAAAATAAAATCTTTTTGTATTTTTTTTTGGTTTTAAGACAAACACATATATCAAACACATAATTATTATTTAAGGTTTAAACGATAATTTACAAAATTACTATTATTATTATCATTTTTTTTTTAAAAATTTATATATTTTTTAATTTTTCAATAAATTTTTTTCAGAACAAAAGTGCGTCGCACTTGAAAGAAAGTGCGGCGTACTTATAACCTAATTTTTTATAATTTTTCAAATATTCAAAAAAACTAGCGCTACAAAAATTTAACAAAAGTGCGCCGCACAACGATATTAGTGCGGCGGCTTATTATGACAGAAAACAAATTATTATTTTTATCACACTTTATTAGTTACGAACACATATATAATCGCATAAACAAACACCTGCAAACATAAATAAACCAACTAAACAAAAGGAAATACGAAACTCTTTTTTTTTAAGATTTTATAATTTTTTTTAACTTTTTTATTTTATATATGGTCAAATTTTTTTTATAATTTCAAATATTCAAAATTTTAGCGCGGCAAAAATTAATACAAGTGCGTCGCACACCAACAAATATGCGGCGGTTTTATTACGACAAAAACATATTTTTAGATTTTTTTAATATCACAAAATACAAACACATGCAAACACATAAATAGACAAACACAAACACACCAACTAAACAAAAGGAAATTCAAAACTATTTTTTAAGATTTATAGTTTTAACATTTTTATGCCTCTTTTTTTAGCACGCAGGCAAACATACACAAACAGACTACAAACATATACAAACATAATTTTTTTTTATGTTTTATCATTTTTAACTCTTTTTTTTAGATTTTTTTTTATCATATATACGCACATGACTCAAAACAAAACATGCAACACACATACATAACAAAAACTGACAAACAAAGAGCATGGTTTTATTATATGAACAAGAACATGCCAAAATCAAAATGAAGCAAGAATTAAAATCTTTTTGGTTTTTTATTTTGAATGACAAACTAAATATTCACACAATTACAAGGCGTATAATCATATAAAATGGGATTTCAAATGACCACATACCTGAGACTAGATATTTGCGGGGTTTTGTTTGGGTTTTGGTTTTAAATTAGATTCTGGTGGTGAAAATTCGCAGATAGTGCGACGTACTTGGTTAAAGTACGGCGTACTTCCTGGGTTTTCAGGAAAACCGGCGTACAAATATAATGTGTGGCGTACTTCCTAAAGAATTTTGGGCTAGTTTGCCAGAAAACTGTACGGCGAATGAGAAGAAGATTATCAGAGGATAAGTGCAGCGGTTTTGGTGTGAAACTGGCGTACTTCTTGCAAAATAACAAACGGGAACAGGGGAAGTGCGACGCACAAGGTTAATTGTACGCCGTAGTTTCTGCAACAACAGACATATTTTAAAGACTTAAAGATATTTAAACACACAAAGCATGCACAAGACTAGCAAACAATCTGTAAATAACTAAACGAATCCCCGGCAGCGACGCCAAAAACTTGATGTGTGTTTTCCAAGCTTTAAATTTATAATAACTAGAAATACCCATTTTGACCAAAAACACAACACTCGGGAAGTATACATGTTCGTGTATAGTATAGCTTTTAGGTAAGTCTAGGTCGTTCCACGGGATTTGTAGCAAGTCACAGATTATTTATCAAGTAACAAAGCTAATTGATTGCCACGGGTCAAATATCCAAAACGTGTGTATAAAGCAAGCAAGGAATAAGACATGATCCACATAACATAATAGATAGAGATAGAGCAAGACTTTATATAAACAAAGCATACAAGTCATATATAATGGGTAATCATAATATCAAGCATATCTACCAATGATAACATAGAATCCTTTCGGCCTATATACTATATCATCACGAGTGCATTAAGAATGATTTATATCAAATATGCATAAATATGAATTCCTCCCAACCCAGTCGGTCAACATAAGGAAGGGTCTTAAACATTAATCTACTTGGGTTGTTTATCAATTTACCACACAATTCTCACAAGTATTATATTGACACGTCATAGACAAACGGTTCAAAATACATCAAGACAATTAACCCTTTCGGCCAATTTCAATTGCAATGATATACCAAGAGATAAACAATTATCCAAGCAAGATAACATCAAATTTATAAACATGTATATTCATAGGTCATAGCAAAATCATCAAAATATTATTCATGTTTCACATATGAGAACAAAGTAAAAATACCAATATTTCGACTACAACAACCACCAACCCAAAACTAACAATTCCATGATCAACCAACAACCAAATACTACTAAGACAACCGGAAACATGTCACCTAACTTCTGGAAATTCAACAACTTATCACCAAATGGAGTGTTTGGTAACAAGGTTTATGGTGATGATCTTAAGAGAATTTGGTGTGTATCCTCTACGAATCAAAGTAAGAAATGTTAAGATTCTAGAAATGGATGGTAGGTGGTCTAGATATGGTGTTAGAACTGGGAAATTTATGAATATGGTGGTGGTACATGGTGGTTTCATGGTGGTAGAATGGTGGTGTAGAGGGGTGTTTAGATCATTGGGTCCTAAGACCATCACCACTCTTTCCTCCCTTCCAAACTAATTTCTAGAGTGTGTGTGTGTGTGATATATGAGTTGTGTGTGGGATATATGAAATGGGATAGACAAGGAGGGTATTTATAGGCTGTTCGGGAAAGTGCGCCGCACAAACTTATTTGTGCGACGCACATAGGGAGTTAATGCACTTTTCATTTAATTGCATAAATGCTACTTGGATGTGCGGCGCACAAAAGAAATTATGTGGCGTACTTGGTGTGTTAATGTAGTCTTTAATTCTTGGACTCGATAGGAAGTGCGGCGCACAAAGGGAATGTGCGGCGTACTTCTGGTCTTTTTCAGCTTCGGTCCTTTATTTTCTTCTAACTTGCTTTCCAATGAATATAAACACTTGAACTTTATTCATTTTAAGCTCGGGATGTCTTCAAATGAACCCTAAAATGGAGTTCGTATGACCGAGTTAGGGTCAAAACAGTGAACAGGTGTCGGGAGATCTTTATTTTAGGTTATTTCTTCGTTTAAGCTTCAATTCTTCGTGTTTTCTTCTGTTTTCTTCCATGACACATCACATGAACCTACAAAGACAAATATATTCTATTCTATACCAAAAGTTTTTTATTTTATACCAATAAATATACATAAAAGCAATAGACTATCGGGGGCAATATAAAAATATATGTATTATTGAGCAATATTAGTAGGTTGTAGACATTTTAAGGTTCACTTTAAGTTAATTCGAAGAAGGGTATTGCCAGAAGTTACTCTTTAGAAACACATCAACTTTAATCATCTAATTATTGAATACTTTCGGTTGCCGCATGTAGCTGTACATAGAATTAATAAATCTTGCGCATCAGATATAGCATTATCATGGGTAATGTGTGCATGAAGTGTGCTTATTTACTGAGTCTATCCACAACCACTCAAAGTAATGACTTACTTGCCTTGTGGACTTAGACAAGCCCACAATAAATTCCTTAGAAAACTTCACTTCATCCTTTCTCAGGTGGGGTAAGGGCTCAAATAACCTAGTTAAGCTGATGATATAGTGTGCAAAAATACAAATTTTCCGTTTATACCTAAATATAGACCAATTAACCCAAAACAGGACTTAAATGTGGCATAAATAAAACTTGTTTTTGTGTTTTGTGTGTGCAGGTACGGATATATCAAAAATCACAAGAAATCCGTCCAAAAAACGGGCAAACACGGACACGGGAAATGGAAGAGTGTACAAAAGCCGAGTAGAAGCTACAGTCTATATGGTCATTCAGTCATGAAAATCAACTCTCACAAGATCAAACTTTGGTCAAAGTCAACACAAAAGGACAAATCCTAAAATATTCCATTTAAGTCCCTTAAGTTTCAAAAGTTTACACAAATGATCCCTAAAAGCTAAATGGGCCTTAAATTTACATAAAACCCTACCCGGATACAAGGCCCATTACAAAAGCCCAAAACCCGAGCCCAATACCCTTTTTATAAAACCACAAGGACCATTATTGCCATTTACAAAAGTTCTTTTACATATTCAATAATAACTTTTTTTTTTAGGGGGGTTAAACAACACCTGGGACTAAACTTGCAATTTACCACAAAGTTCAAATTGTTTTCCCTTCAGTTTAAAATAGGCGTGAAAGTTATTTACTTATTAATCGTCCTTTCAATTCACTACCCAGGGTAAAAACAATAGGGATCTTTTACCCGTTTTTAGTTATAAAAAGGCGCCAAGAACAGTTTTACTGTTCACCATCTCTCCCAACGTAATCACGAGTCAAATCATGGGGCTTTTCTAAATTAAAGGGTGCAATAGTCAATTCATGGGCTAAAGTACATGTTGGCAGGGAAATTTTGTCATCAAAGACCCTCATTGGTTAATCCCACAAGGGGAATGCCACGTTGGACATGAGAAAACACACAAGGAGTGGATTTTTATACTCGGGATACTCTCAAAAGAAGCACAAGGGTCACATCACGGATTGCCACGTTGGCAATACGTGTGTGCACGAATATGATCCAACGAACATAATTAGAGATTCAATCATTGAAGGAATTCAAAGGGCGAGATTAGAAGGAGCGTGGGAAGCACTCAAGGGGCTAGAAGGTTCAGCAGCAGGCTATAAATACTCACACTCCTCACACACACATGATCATCTTATTTTCCCGTTTTAGAGTAGTAGTAGAATTGAGCTTATTTTTTTTGTTAAATGTAATTTTCCTTTTGAAAGTAATTGTAATTTCTTTTATTCAAGCTTTGTAATCTGTTTTGAAAGTTAATGAAATCATCAGTTTAGTTTTAATCATATGTTTTAATTCATAAGATCTCATAAGCTCAAATGTTTGCTACTGTTTCACAAGCCACTCTAATAAGCTAATACAAGCTCTCACGAGTCTATAAGCTTGTGATTGAGCTATTTGTTCACTTAATCTACTTAAACTATAAAATCAGACTAATTACCTTGGATTATTGGACTTTTAAGCTAATGGAAGGGAAGCTAGCCATGGATGAGCTTCCAAGGACTTTACTAGCTTATCCATAAGGAAAAGCTAGAGCTGTTGATGCTCATTTGAGCTTAATATTGCCTTTGTTAAGCTAAGGCTACTGTAAGTTTTTCATTTCCATTCTTGTATTAAATTTCTAGTTTTATAATTGCTTATTGTTGCTTATTAATTGCTTATCAGTGCTTATTTGTGTGTTATCATGCTTATTAAGTGTATTTGAATATCTGTTTTTAGGATTTACAGAATAGAACTTAGTTTTTCTCTATTTGTCTTAAAAAACTATAAAAACAAAAAAATAGCATAGATCTTAGCTTATTGATTTCTGGTTTATTAGCTTGTAGTTTTATGCTTATTAGTCTTGTTATAAGTTAGTGATTATCTGATCTTTGAAAGTTGTTAGCTAGATTTGAAATGTTCAAGCTTAAATGAATTTTCCTAAGTATAAAGGGGTGTTTGGGTTAGTGCTAATTGACCATCAAAAGTCAAAGGAACTTAGTGATTTCTCTTTGGTTAGTTAGAATATTTTATTTGATTAAGTTTTGGATAAATTTGCCAAGTTAGTTTGAGCTTTTGATGATTTTGTGGCTTATTGAATCTGTCTCAGCACCAGGGGATTTGTCCCTTTGATTTTACTTGTAAAATTTTGATCAAAGCTCCTTAGGCTTAAAACTTGAGTTGCATTGTGTTTAAATACACTCAACAAGAGTGTTCATTGCAGGTTAGACCAAAAAGGTCACCTGCAATTTGATTTTGGCTTTAGTTCATTTACACTAGCAGTAGTAACCTTTGTTACTACTGCTGTCCTTTTTGATTTCACTTAGGATAGTTAAATTAGTTTTAGGCTTTTAAATTCAGTAGAAATCTAGATTACATATAGGTTAGTTCAGTTTAAATCTTGTTTTCTAATTTTCTAGCTTAGCTTATTAGGTGCATTTGCTTCTTAAAGTTCATAAAAACTCAAAAACACCAAAAATAAGTAGTATAAACAGTTTTTTTCATTAGTGCTTAGTTTAGTTGCTTATTTAAAAAAATTAAATAGCAGGGGCTTATTAAGGTTCATTAGTTAGCTTATTTTCTAAAGCTTAGCTTAGGACTTGGCTTATTGAGCATTTGAGCTTAGTATAAAAATGAGCTTTTTGAATTAATTTATGAGTTTTCACTTTTTAGTTTAAAATTTAGTAGTCTTTTAGTGTTATCTGTTTAGTTAGCTTATCAAAACTAGTTAGTACTAATCTTAAGGTTTCTTAATCAGCTTTTATTTTAAGATTTGAGCTTATATTGAAGCTTGTGCAAAGCTTTTATTAAAAACTAGAAAATGTTAGTTTAAAAGCTCACTTACTGTTGGCAGATTTTCAAAAGCTTTTTCTAAGCTTATTTTTAAGTTTGAGCTTATGCTCCTTTTATTAAAAGTGCTTATAATTGTGTCCTTTATAAGTTCCAACTTTTGTTTTCAAAAAAAATAAAAATTGAAAAAAATGGGGGTTTGCCATACTTGAACCCGCGACCTCTTGCTTATATGTTCTAAGTGTTAACCAGTGTGCTTCAATAGCTCATCTAACTAACCTTCCTTCTATTTAATACTTGTACACAATTTCATTTTCCTTTTTAAAAATAAGCCGTAGCTTATTATACCTTATTTAGGGATTATTTGTTTAGCCTTTTCGTAGTTGTTATTTTTCTTAAGTTCCTGTTAGCATTTAGGAATTTCCCTGAATTTTTCACATTTTTCACTTTATTTTGTTAATTTCTAGGATTTTTAGTAGATTTAAAATTTATAAAATCAATAAAAAATACAAAAATAACTTTTAAAAATACAAAAAAATAGTTTTTGGCATTAGATTAAATACTTTTAGGTTTACATTCAGAAAAATCATTTTCAACACTTTTAGATTTTAATTTTCAATTTTAAGCCTTTATTTTTAATTTTAAAAATAGTTAAAAATAGTTTTCTGAGTTTTTAAGTTACTTTAGACTTTTCTAAGTTTAAAAATCATTTTTCTAAATTTTTAGGACTTAATTTGCTATTTTTTAGGATTTAATTAGATTAAAATAGTTTTTAAATCATAATAAATTCAAAAATAATCAAAAAAAATGTTTTTCTTTTTCTTAAAATTTTCTTTTGTCCTAATTTAGGTTTAGAAATTTAGTTTACATTTTTAGAAGTTAATTTTAGTGTATTTTCTTATTTGTCGCGTTTTATTTGCTCCCGTTAATTAATTTAAGTGTTTAATTACTTTTAATTGTTTGCTTATTTTAATTGTTGCTTTTATTTAGTAGTTATAGATACTCAAAAATATCTTTTCTCTCATTCAAATCATAATCCAAGCTAAAGCAAGGTTTTAATTTCACAAGTCGTTGGGGAAACGACCCGGGTGATCATTCTTCCCGGTTAAATATACGTATTATATATTATATATATCTTTTAGAGTGAGCTTTTCTTAAGGGAGACTTTAGGAAAGTTCTTAATTGCTCTTTAGGAATATTAATAGTATATTTTATTGTGTGTTAAAATTCTACAATCAACTACATACGTGGGTTATACTTTGACCCGTGTGTTTCCGTCTAATTAATCGGTATTTTCAGTCTTATAAATTTAAAGCTTTCGAAACACATAAGATGCCTTGTCGGGCTTGCTTTAACTGTGGCCGCCCTGGACATATGGCAAAGGACTGTAGAGTGGCTCCTAGGATGGTGAACCCAGTGAATGCTAGAAACCCAATTGCTGCTCCTAGAGCATGTTATGAGTGTGGAGGAACCAATCATTTTAAGGTAGCATGTCCTAGGTTGAACCAAGCACAAAGGCTAGGGGGAAACCGTCCAAACCAAGTTGTTGCTAATAATGGGGGACAAGGTCGTGGGAACAACGGTAACTAGGCACATGGAAGGGCATTTATGCTGGGAGTAGAGGAGGCTTGCCAGGACCCGAACATCGTGACGGGTGCGTTCACTTTAAACGATCACTATGCCACAACTTTATTCCATTCTGGTGCCGACTATAGTTTTGTTTCCACTACTTTCATACCTCTGTTAGGCATAGAGCCCAGTGAATTAGGATTCAGTTATGAGATTGAGATAGCTAGCGGGCAACCAATAGAGATTGATAAAGTTATTAGGGGTTGCAAACTAGAAATAGAAGGCAACATGATTGATATTAATTTGATACCGTTTGGAAGCTGGAGTTTGGATGTGATCATAGGAATAGATTGGTTGTCCAACCATAAGGCCGAAATAATTTGTCACGAGAAGGTAGTTAGAATACCCCTACAAGATGGCCAAGTACTTAGATTTATAGGAGAAAGACCGGAAGAGAAAATGAGACTTCTAATGAGTGCTAAGGCCAAGGAACAAAAACTAGAAGAGATTGTTGTGGTTAGAGACTTTCCCGAGGTATTTCCGGATGACCTATCAGGATTACCACCCATTCAAGAAATCGAATTTCGTATTGAGTTAATCCCTGGAGCGATACCGGTCGCGAAATCTCCCTATCGATTGGCACCTTCTAAAATGGAGGAGTTGTCGGGTCAACTCAAAGAACTCCAGGAAAAGGGTTTCATTCGACCAAGCTCGCCGCCTTGGGGAGCATTGGTGTTATTTGTTAAAAAAATGGATGGATCCTTTAGAATGTGTATTGATTATAGAGGGTTTAATAAGTTGACCATCAAGAATCGTTATCCACTCCCTAGGATAGACGACCTATTCGATCAACTGCAAGGATCGCAGTATTTCTCTAAGATAGATCTTAGGTCCTAAAAACCACCAACAGAGAATGCATGAGGATGACATTTGATTTGATCCAAATAGTATATATATAATTAAATATATATCCTAAATATCTAAAATTAATTATAGTATATAAAGTATCCCGTTTGATAAGAAAATTGTTTGAGGGCAAACAATATTTTATCTCCTGGATGTCGTATCCCGGCAAGAGGTGAATTTGAAATTCACAAAAGTATTTTGTTTGATGCTTAAATATCAAATATTTTGAATTTACATTTTAATTCTACTAATGAAATGCAAAAACAAATAAAGGCAAGCTAAAAACTAAAGCAATTAAGACTTAAGCACGATAAACGATAACGGGAATCTAAAAACGCGACTAATTACCTAAATTATTAAAATTTAACCATAAAACTATTTTTTTTATAAAACCTAAATGATTAAAAATATCTTTAGGAAAAAGAATTATATTTTTTTGACTTTTATTTTATTTATTATGAATTAAAAACACTTTTAATCTAGAAAATTAATTAAAAATGCTAAACTAATTTATAAAAATCTGGAAAAATTATTGAAAATATTTAAGACTATTGCTAAGATAATGGTAAAAAGAAAGAACAGATAAGCACACGTAATAAGCTAGAAATCAGCTTAAATAGCTTATAAGCTTAAACTGCAAATACACCTTATAAATTAAATGGCCTAAGGGTCATATGAAAAAGACCCAAGGGCGCAATGGTAAGAGTGTGTGTGTGTGTGAAGGCAAGGTCGCAGGTTCGAGTCCTGGCCCTTGCTTTTTGCTATTTTTTTATTTTTGAATTTTTTAAGAAAAATCTAACAATAAGCTGACACTAACTAACTTTAATGAAGAAACTTTTTTCAGAACCTAAAAATAAGCCACAAATAAGCAATGCAAAGTGACAGATTACTAAAAAGCTTTTTTTTAACACTAAGCCTAAACTGTTGGGCTTTTTAAAGACTTAATAAGCTAAAAGGAAAAGAGATAAGCTAAAAATAGAATAACCTAGACCTGATAAGCTAAACTAAACTAGAAAATAAGCTAACTAAATAAGCTAAAGAGCTCCAAAACACAATAAGACAGAAGCACAATAAGACAGACAAAAAGTAGTAAACCACCACTTTTTAAAGCTAACTTAAAGGAATAATAAGCAACAGAAATAAGCTATAAGCTAAAAACAGATGAACACTATATCCTAATGATCATATAGGAACAAAGATAAGCTAACTAGTTAAGCTTTAAATCATGAAAAAGACACTTTAAGATAGCTGACATAAAAACCTCTTTAAAAGTACTTTTCACTAACTTACAAGCTAAACTTTAAGACAATTAAGCTTTAAAAATAAGCTATAAACCAAAAAAAGATTAAGCATTAAACTAAATAAACCCAAATAAGCTAAATTCAAACAAAACATTTAGGGAAATAAGCTAGTAAAGTGTAAATGCAAATGACAGACTTACTTCTTTTTTTTAAAGACCAACAAATAAGGCAATTATGCTTAAAACAGCGACCAACCTATTTGACTGTTTTAAACCAAGACTTGTAAAAGGATAAATGACTCTAAAACAGATGCATTATGACATGAAATGAACTCATTTTGATCACAAATACTACACCCTAAGTTCACTCTTATGGATCTAAGATTAAAACAGTTTTGTAGGAGATTAAAACTAGCAGACTTAAGTTTTTAATCAAACAACTTTAAAGCTTAACCAAACCTATTTTTTAAACTATGGCAAACCTAGTTTTTAGAACCTTTATTGAGCTTATCAAACTTTTTAAGAACTTAAAAACAGATTTGACCAACCCATTTTGTCAACCTTGTCGCTCTTCCAACACAGGCCTCCTTTTTAACAATCCTCAACAGATGCAAATTATATAGCACCTTACAGATCATTATTAAAGTCTAACGCTAGACTTTCATCTCTCCTCTATAGCTTACATAGTATCTCTCTGGACACACTTCCACAAGTGACTAGCGCTCGGCACAAATTCTCTTTACGCGAGACAGAACCGAGCAACTATAAGGACTTACCACTCAAGAATATAACTAATAATACTAATTACATCAGACTAGCGGTTCAAAAGTGCAGAGCTATGCAGTCTATCCATCACACTAAGCATTAGAATTGTTAGTGCGATCAACTTATTCTTAGTGGATCCAAGATCTACCTGACCTAGCGACAACTTAACCAAAACTACTATAAGCTATAATCTAAACATAATAAGCTATAACTAGACAGACATAAGCTAAATTAAGCAATTGCAAGCACAATTAAGCAAATCAATAAGCAAACAGAATTAAGCTAATATTTTAGTGAATATGAGAAATTAGAACTAGTACCTTGATCCTAGCCAAACAAGGATTTGTTTATGCTCTTAAGAGCTTAGATCTACAAGCTCCAGCTTATTAGAAACAAGCTGGTGAGGTCTATAAGCCCTTCCATAATTGGCTTATCATCCAAATCAAAAGCTGAGGTAATTTAGGGGAGAATTTAAGTGAAAATCTAAACTCAGTTAAGCTTTTGAAGGCTTAACTGAGTGATAGCAGGCTTATGCAGTAATTCAGAGCTTATTAGGAGATTATGATCAAATTAAACAAAATTGCATTAAGGAAAAATTAGAATTGAACACAAAATTAAATGAAAACTGACTTTTATTGAAATTTAAAGTGATTACAATGCTTGGAAAAAGAAATTACATGAAATTAAACTATAAGCTATTAAAATGCTATTAACTACTAAAAGCTTAAGCTAAAATCTACATCCTCTAAATGTGTGATCAAGCCCTCTATTTATAAAGGTGAGAGGAACCTTCTAGCCTTCGGGACGCTCCCCAATCTCTAATCTTGGCCCTCTATCAATAACCGTCTCTTAATCATCAACTTTTGAGCCGTTAGATTGTGTACACGTTTAATTGGCCAATGGGGTGATGTGGGATTACCAGCGTGGACAAGGAGGGTGTCAGAGGTGTCAGTCTGAGCCTTCTAAAAGCACTCTAGATCGAGTACTTTGGAGGATTTACCCTGCGTATGATTTGTACAGTGTGGGTGAAATGAAAAGGGAGGGAAGGGGATAGTTACACAGTAACTTTGACCCGTCCTAATATCGATGACCAGGTTTATAAAAGGGTGTTTGGTTCGGGTAGTAAACTTGGGCCAGGAATGGTGTTTTGGATTGTTTTTAGGATATTGGATTGGACTTGGATATGTTAGTTTATTAGGTTTAGGTTTGTAATACTTCACATATTAATGGGCTGACCCGGCCCAATGAATGGGTACGAGTTAGCTCATTAAATATAAATACACCTTCGGCTTTGATTTCTCGTACTCTTTCAATCTCGTGCTCGTATTTTGTCCTTTTTGCTTAATTTTTGACCTTTTGTGATTTATCCGTAACCTGCAAAGCACAATAACCAAAACACACATATACATTGTATTTTTCATCTGTTTTAGGTTATTTAGGGTTGTTTTATTAGGTAAAAGGTATGTGTATTTAAGCACATACCAAAATCCCCCATACTAAACTATTATCATGTCCTCACGCAATGTCATAAATACAAACTTAGAAAACCAAAAATTTCAACCCCCTTAGAATAATCACCTTGAAAAGTAGCAAAGTGCTCATCTAAAGAGATTAAGAAATCACTAGTTTTGAAAAGCTCCCCGTTTTACCATTTTTATGCATTTATTATTCATACATAACATAACTTCTCGGAACAAGAAACACTAAAAGGATAAATTCACCGTCCTTGATTTTTTACCCGCCCTAAACCAAGCTTAAAAACGAAATCATTGTTAAATACAAGTTAAGATGCTAACACTACTCATAAATGCTAATTGTGAATGCATAGCTACTTTCCGCTCCCTTATTCCTAGATCCTCTAAAGCTTTTATTATTATTATTCATGACAAATAAATTAATGTCTTATTCACATAAAGTAAACCTGGTTTAGACCATAATTAGTTTGAAATCTTTTCCTAAAGAGAAGATATGGTGAGAATAAGGTCCACATTAAGGTTCTAATTTCGCACGATTTAGGAGTTATCCTATTTAGATCACCCCGGTGTCAAAATTTGGCTTTATTATTATTATTATTACCTCCACCCTTTAAACGACTACCACATCGGTTGTGAGCCGGCAAGAGGTAGTGGTCTTATTTCGGCTTCGGTTTATTACATAATTATTATTATTAGCCAAATTTCAAATCCTGTGGTCTTTTAACTACGTAGACAACGGTAGCGAGCCGTCAGGAATCGGTAGCCTATTTCCCCACAACACTAACAAAACCTCGATGTGTACCTTAATTTCACCAGAAGGAATCTCTACGAAGTGACTTAAACTAAGAATCGCAAAAACCTAAAGTAACTTTATTTATTCAACAATTATATGATGCTTATTAAGCTGGTAGGAGCAAAAAGCCACAATTAACATCTATGAGCTCTAAATAGTTCCAACTACTTTATGTTTAGCATCTAACTTATATAAAACTCTATCATTTCTTGTTCTTCGCAAATTTAAAATCTTTAGTAAAAAGATCCGCGAATGCTTAGTCTAATAAAACAAGCTTTGTATATTTAAAGTCTATCATGGAAACTTGCAAAACGCTTGGATTTTTCAAGCTAGAATTCGCGTTTTAAAGCTTCTTGTATAAAAGACTAGCAAAAGCTTAATTTTATATAAGTTAAGGGGCAAGCTAGAGCGCAACATGCTCTATCAAGTCAAAATTTATTCCTAAAAAAACAAAACTACGTGTCTAAACACTTATTCTAGTTTTGAAAATTTTTAATTTTGGAATATTTTGCTATTTGTGGTGGAAAAATGGGGTTACATGAAGACAAGGAAAATGCAAGTAAGATCGAATCAAAAGATCTCCCCCCATACTAGAACTACACATTGTCCTCAATGTGAGACTGTCACTCCCATACTAATTTCAAGGCATAATCTAAATATTAAGGGGTCTCTACGCAAAT
>BQNB010077712.1:0-30760 GCA_026074375.1 Tanacetum coccineum | reverse complement strand
ATGATAGCACGAGGGGTACCGAATCAGGCGAAGAGAAATTTAAGAAATTTGTAAACAACTCGGGCGTCATTGGTGGGGAGCGCTTTCGCTTCAACCCATTTTAACAAGTAGTCGACGGCCATGAGTATATACTTGTTCCCTCGTGAAGACGGGAACGGCCCCATAAAATCGAGGCCCCACATATCAAAGATTTCACAAACTTGAATTGAATTTTGTAGCATTTCATCACGTTACGAAATTTTGCCTTGACGTTGACAAGTGTCACATCGGGTGACCAAGCCATGGGCATCTCGCTAGATTGTGAGCCAATAAAACCCGGAATCAAAGACCTTTTTGGCAGTGTAGTTGGCACCGTAATGTCCCTCAGTGGGTCCACTATGGCAAGCTTTGAGGATGTCAATAGCTTCTTGGCCCAAAACACACCGCCGGATTACTTGATCCGCACATATCTTAAACAAAAAGGGGTCGTCCCAAAAGTAGTGTTTAACATCTTTGAAAAACTTATTCTTTTGTTGGGACGACATCCCTTTAATTACGAAATTCCCTACATGGTAGTTTGCAAAATCGGCAAACCATGGGGTACTATCACCACGAAGAGAAACCGATCCAAGAGTTTCGAGAGGAAATGTTTCCATAATTTCCTTGTTCTCGAGCTTATCTTGATGCGGGTTCTCAAGTCTAGAAAGATGATCGGCGGCTAGATTTTCTGCTCCTTTTTTTATCACAGATGATAACATCAAACTCTTGGAGCAAAAGAATCCACCGAAGTAACCTTGGCTTAGCATCCTTCTTAGCGAGCAGATACTTTAGAGCCGAATGATCCGTATACACTATGCTTTTAGACAAGACAAGATATGGCCGGAATTTCTCGAAAGCGTACACTACGTCAAGTAACTATTTTTCCGTCGTAGTGTAGTGTGCTTGAGCTTCAGTCATGGTTTTGCTCGTATAGTGTATCGGCTAGAAGTGTTTGTTTTTTTGTTGCCCCAAGACTGCCCCAATTGCAAAGTCGCTTGCATCACACATAATATCGAATGGCAAGTCCCAGTCGGGGGCAACTAATATTGGAGCCTCAGTCAATTTCTTTTTAAGTGTATTAAAGGTTTCGATACACTCTTTAGAGAAGTAGAATGGAGTTTCTTTTTCAAGATTTTGGGTCATCGGCCGGGCTATTTTTGATAAATCTTGAATGAATCTACGATAAAACCCGGCGTTACCAAGAAAACTCTGAATTCCTTTAACGGTAGTCGGGTGAAGGAGCTTGGCTATAACGTCAACCTTAGCTCGGTCGACCTCAATTCCCGACTTAGGGATTTTGTGTCCAAGAACGATGCCTTCTTTCACCATAAAATGGCATTTCTCCCAGTTTAGAACCAAATTAGTTTCTTCGCACCGTTTTAGCATCTTTTCTAAATGAGATAGGCATGTAGAGAAAGAATCCCTGAAGACCGAGAAGTCGTCCATGAAGACTTCCATCGTTTTTTCAATCATATCATGAAAGATAGCCATCATACACCTTTGGAACGTGCCCGGTGCATTACATAAGCCGAAAGGCATGCGACGGTAGGCAAACATTTCGTAAGGGCAAGTGAATGTGGTCTTCTCTTGGTCCTTCTGGTCGATAGGGATTTGAAAGTAACCCGAGAAACCATCAAGGAAACAATAGTATTTGTTTCCCACGAGTCTCTCGAGCATTTGATCCATGAATGGTAATGGGAAGTGGTCTTTCCGGGTGGCTTCATTTAACATACGATAGTCAATGCATACACGCCACCCCGTAACCAATCGAGTCGAGATCAACTCATTTTCATCATTTTCGACAACGGTAATACCACCCTTCTTTGGCACACAATTTACCGGGTTCACCAACGGACTATCCGGGATCGGGTAAATTAATCCGGCGTCAAGAAGTTTTTCAACCTCCTTTTTGATGACATCGTGGATTTTCGGATTCACCCATTTTTGATGTTGGACCGTCGGTTTGTAGTCCTCTTCCATAAGAATCTTGTGAGTACAAAATTCCGGGTTAATACCCTTAATGTCAGAGAGTTTCCAAGCAATGGCTCGCTTGTGTGACTTCAAAACCTTTATGAGAGCGGCTTTTTCCTCGACACTCAAGTCTTTAGCAATTATGACGGGCAACTTGTCGTCACCCTCTAAAAACGCGTACTCAAAATGAGGAGGCAAGTCCTTGAGTTCGACCTCGGGAGGTTCATCAATTAAATATTTATCATTTTTAGCTTAACAAATTTTAAGTTCTTTTTGAATTTCAGGCAAATACATTCCTTGAGTGGGAGGGGGTAATGATGGATCATCATTAAGAAATGCTTCAAGAAGAACAATGTCCCCCTCTGAGTCGTAATAAGAGTGATCAACTTCCGGTGAAATTGGATCATCTTCAAGAGCGAGGAAAGCATTGACTTCCTCGAGAAGAAATTCACTATCCCCGAAGGGAGTGAGGGTCGGAGAAGAGGTAGAAACGATCGGGTCATAATAAGGAGTGGGATTGCCACTCGCGATCACATCGGAGAAACCGAGAACTTCTTGAGAATACTCCTCACAAGCCATATCAATGACGTCGATTCGGTTAACCGAATTATCATCATAATTAGAGGAGTATCTCGAAGTTTGATCAAGATTGAATGTTACGGCTTCTTTTCCAACACGAAGAGTTAATTCTCCTTCGTAAACATCAATCAAGGCACGTCCGGTCTTTAAGAAGGATCTCCCGAAAAGGATTATTTCCCCTCCCCCCCCGTAGAATTAGGGTTCTCTGGTAATGCCGGGCATCAAAGTCTACGACCCACAAAGTCTGCCTGGAATTTGAACTTTCCTACTTATATGTAGTACATCTTCGGCGATACCGATCCGATTAGTATTCGAACGGTCTGCAAGTTTAAGAGTCATAACAAGTAGGAGTGAGCTCAGAAGAGAAAAGCTTTTTTCCACAAAACACGGATAATGGCATGAGATTTTGCTAGCACCAAAGATTGGCCCAAGCAAACACTCTTTCATTCTGGGAAAATCACACGGTATTAGAAATTTGTCGGGGTCTCCAAGTCTTTCGGGTAACTTGTATAGGATGACGGCCGAACAATGCTCATTCACAAGAGTTCTAGCCATTTCACTTAATTTTTCTTTGTTTTCGATTAAGGCTTTAAGAGTCGAGGCAAATTTTGGCATAAGAATCAAAGCATCCGCTAAGCTAATTTCGAAACTCATATGTTGAAAGATTTTGTAGAATTTCTCAACTTGGTCGTTAGCTTTCACACGTCGCTTTTCATCATTACGTCTCGAACGATATGGAATTGACGGTTTCAAGTTAGGCATTAGAGCACTAATAGAGTAAATAACGAGCTCAGAATTTGGTAGCTTTGAGGTAAAACTTAGACAACCGAGGTTGGGAACGTCTACGTACAGCATATTATATTAGGGATAAGGCACGGTCCTTTTCACCATGATCGGTTCATGTTCCACTACTTTAGGAAGAGAAGAAGAAGTAGTAGGAATCGTGGGTCCTTGATAAGCAATAATACCCTTCAAATCTACCTTCGGGTTAGTAATGGTATTACTAGGGAGTGTCCCTGAACCTGAAGTAGAAGCGGTATTAGAATTCACAAACTTGGAAAGTATGTTCGTACATTGTCATTTGATATGTCAAATTTTGGTTTTGGTCTTGCATGTTCCTCATCACTGCATCATTAGCTTTGACATAGCTTTCAAAATCATTCTTAGTCACACCTTGTGTTTGCGGAGCTGGAGCTTGGTAAGGTTGAGCTTGGTGAACCGGGGGTTGATTAGAATCGGCAGTCGAAAATTTGGCTTGATTAATTATTACCCCAGTTTTGGTTGTAACGGTTTTTGGTTATTTCCTTGGTTTAGAACGGAGGAAAACCAGAGGTCGAATTTATTAGCAAATCTGGGCTCGGTAACACGGATTACCTGATTGAAAATTAGCTGCTGCTAGCTTTGGTAACATATTCATTGAATATTGTCAGATAAACCGTATGCCATCGTCGCGGGAACAATTCCCGGTAAGAATGAGCACCACCACAAGTAACACAACTTTCCTCGACCGCTTTCACGAGAGTGGGAGCTTGGGTTTGATTTTTCTTGTCGAGAAGTAAAGCTTTCACCATGTCTTTAAGTTCGGCAACATCGGAGAGATACCGAGGGTTAGAGAGCTTCGAAACTCACTTTTGCAACAACCCAATAGTTACGTGAATTACGAACTTTGGAGATGCTCTTGATGATAATAGGGCAAGTCACGTCCATTTTATCCAAAAAAGTTACCACCCACGGCGGAATTCAAGCGAATCATGATCATTATAGTTCAAAGCATTAAAAGAAAGTATCGAGTTTGATGTAACTCTGAAAATCCATGATGAGGCATGCACGAGAGAAGATCTTGAATAGGTCCTCAATGCCTCATAGAAAGTTTCATCATCAAATCTTTGTTGCAATCTCGTATTTCATTCTAAAGATTTGTAAGTTTGGAAGGAGGAAAATTTGTTGAAGAATTTCGAAACAAGATCATCCCAAGTCAGAATCGATCGAGGGGGTTCTTTTTCACGCCACATTCGGGCTGCACCCTCGAGAGAAAATAGGAAAAGCATAAGCTTTACCCGACTACACGGGTGAACGTTCGGAACTTCATTGTAGAAGTGATCTTGTTGAAATAACGGATATGAGCATGAGGGTCTTCTTTGTCATGTCCGAAGAATTGTTTGTTTTGAACAAGGGTAAGCAAACCATGCTTAAGCTCAAAGTTGTCCGCGGTAATCTCGGGCACAACGATGGCATCCTCGTAACCCACGGTGGGTGCTTCGAGTAATTAAGCCATAGTACGAGTATCGTCCATCGTAACTACGGGAATAGGTTCAACAAGATTAAATGGTTCAACAAAAGTTGGATTGACTTGTTGTTGTTGACGGTTAGAATAAGAGATTTTCGAGAACGAGTGCCATGCAATAAAAGTAAGCAGAAAAATTATACTAGTTTATTTTTTTTTTTTGGTTTTTTTTTACACAAAGTAATACAAAAATATAGTTTTAATAACTACAATGAGAAAAAACACATAAACCTAGATAAATCAACTGTCGCACTCGTAAACTCTTCAAAAAAAACGCACAAATGTAGTTTGTTTAACTTTCGAAGGTGAGTCGTACGCCCCCCCCCGCCGAAGACACAAAAGGTAAGTTTTTATTCTTTGGTTCGGGAACTTATTGATGGATAATACTTCAATTGAAAATATTATTGTCGGGTTCTTTTAGCCAACTTGTGCAATTTTTATTTTATGATAATGTTTTTTATATCTATTGGTTTCATGTTTTTTTAGTTTTTAGATATTTTTTATTTTTTTTATATATATATACTAAAAAAAGAAAAGAAAAATCTTATTGTTATAATATATTGTTTATATGAAAGAAAGTTAACAAAATAACTTCACTTCGGAGGATCTTCAAACACAAATATTTCAAACTGCTTCCAACAATCGTAGACAAATCCTCCCGTCAGCTGCGCCAAAACTGATGATGTTCTGAATCATACACCTTTTTAAAAATATATAATATATAAATATAAATATAAGATATACTTATAATATATAATATATAAAGATAAGAGTGTAAGAATTAAAAAATCACAATTATAGTAATCCGGGAGTACAATTCCCGGGTCGTTTCCCCGATGAGGAATGCAATGGAAAGTTAAAAGTCGTTATGAGAATCGATGCTTGAATGGGATAAATTTGATTGGGATTCTAATTCTATGGGAAAATTAAGGCAGTTTAAACTAAAAACTAATAAGGGCACTAAAATTAAACTAAAAACGCAAAACGAGAATCCTAAAAACGCGCTAAATTATCAACTATATCAAAATTAAGCCCTAAAAATGCAATACTTATTTCTAAAAAACCTCAAAAATGGAAATGACAAAACAAAATTTTCTAAAAAAGATTTATATTTTTTTGGCTTTTTAATAATTTTTTATGAATTAAAATCTAATTTAATCTATTTAAAATTCTAGAAATTAGCAAATTAATACCTATAAATTCTAAAAAATGACATTCTACCTTAGAAAAGTCTAAAATATGATAAAAACTCAAAAAACTATTTCTAACTATTTTTTATAATAAAAATCTATTTTATAAAACTAATTTTAAAAGCTAAAAATCAAAATAAAAATCTAAAAGTGGTAAAAATGATTTTAATGCTTGTAAACCTAAAAGTATTTAATCTAATACTAAAAACTATTTTTTTTGTAATTTTCTGTAAACTTTACTATTTTTAAATTACTTTCTAAAAATTTATTCTACGAAAAATGATAAAAAATAAAAAATATTAATGAAAAATTCTACAAAAAAGGAAAAGTCCTAAATGATGTAAAAGGCCTAGGAAAAATAAGCTGGATGTCCCAGCTTAACGAATAAGTTCTAAAAAGCCACAAATAAGCTACGGCTTATTTATGGAAATGGGCCTCAAAAATGTGTTAAATAACAAATCCCTTGAGACTTTAACGAAAAAGTCTCAAGGGCGCAGCGGTAAAGAGTGTGAGTGTGAAAGGGTTGAAATGGGTTGAGGTTGAGGGTTCGAGTCCTGCTCACCCTCAACTTCCCCAATTCCCCTTTTTGCTTTTTTTTTAAAAAAACTTTTTAACTCAGCTTATAAATAAGCTGTAAAAACACAACTTTAATGAAGACAATATTTTTTAAAACTCAAAAATAAGCACGAAATAAGCAATTTAAAATGACAGAAATGCCTTTATATCCTAAAGGCTTAAAAATACTAACTGTTTGGTCTTTTAAAGCACAAATTAGCCAAATTCAAAAAGAAATAAGCTATCATAGATATTCAACTATATCTAATAAGCATAAAAAAGAAAATAAATAAGCAACTATATTAAGCTAAAGAAGGCAGAATACTTAAAAAGCTAAAACACTTAGAATTTTTAAGCTATATAGCAAATAAGCTCAAATAAGTTCTACTACTCTAAAGACATAACTAACATTGACCTTAAACTAAACCTAATAATCTAAATTAAACCTAAATTAATCTAGGAAAATAACAGATAAGCACAAATAGCCAAATATCTCTTATGCTAAAAAAACGCATACAAACGCAAGGTTTGCACTTTGAGCTTAGAAAATAAGCTCAAAGATAGAACCTATGGGCTAAAGAAGTTATACCACTGAAAAGCTCCTAACAATAAGCAACAATAATCATTAATCAAAAAGAGTTTGAAACACAAATAGCCGTTAAAAAAACAGCTTAATGAAAAAGCTGTTTGTTCATTTCTCAACACTTAGAAAATTTTCACAATATTGACAAATCACTATGTGTGTCCCTTGTTGAATAGATCTCTACAGCCTATTAAGGATGATAGCCAAGATGTATAAATACAGTTGACTATGTAGAAACACTGATTATGAATACTGAGTGTTAAGCGAAAATCTTAACACAATTACTAAGCATTAAAACAATAAAGAACTAAAAATAAGTTCTATTAATCCTGCTTTGAGTGATTACATATTACTAACTATTGAAGATAGATTTGTAAGAGATATCTTGAGTTCGTATGTCTAACTATGTCAAGATGGATCCTTTAAACCAAGGATAAACCCTAACCTGCTGTACAAAACGCGTACAATCTTTCACTAATATAACTCATACATATCTCTTAAAACTGTACTAACTAATTTCTACTATCGTACTAACTAACTGATCATACATAACACTTTGTACTGTCAGTACTAACTATAACTATCAGATACTAAACTATTTGTCTGTCGTTACTAAGTAAGGAAAACAAAATCTAACAACCTCCCTTAACATGAATGTTGAACTCTTTTAACTTCATGTTTTCTTTAACTTCTTTAACCATAGAGTAGGTATCCAAAAACACTTTTATCATTCTTGAGCTTCAAAACTCTAATCCTCTTTAGCAGCCAAACCCCTTTTTTTTTTGGGGTCTTCTCAACAAACCAACACAACATCTTTTCACAACAATCCAACCGTAAGTTGGCTTTGTAGTTTTTGCAAACTACCAACCATAAACGGATTTGATTTTCCTTTACCAGTAGCCGTTTGCTCTGGGATAGTTTAAAACTCTTCATTAAAAACATGGTGAGTTAATTATCAATACAGTTTTGGTAAACTGTCAACCCTTCAACGGAATTGATTGTGACTTTAGCAAATACCGTTTGCTTTTGGTGTAACACCCCAAATTTGGTTCGCAGCGGAATAAATGGTTCCGGCGGGCGTGTTACTTCATAAGATACAACAACACAGTGATAATATAGAACGGAACCAAAAGTCGTTGAAAACAATACATTTGATTTAACAGTATATTGTTAACATAAGCCCGTAAGCTTAACTGTTCACTTGATCAAATACAAAGATTTTCTGCCAAAACAGAATGACAAAATGAAATGCGACAAAATCTAATGCGAAGCATTCCAAATCAAAACCAACCAATGTATCCATCGTAACCTTGTGCTTATTGATCCCCTGAAAAACATGCTTAAAAAAACACAACAATATAATTTGTGAAATTCATAGGTTTGATAAATCATATATTGTAGGACCACAAGATTTCCCAAGTGTATGATAATGCAACAGATGTAGACATCATATAAATGTAATTACGTTGCTCTAAGCTCATGACACTGAAGCTTGACGTGTATGAATACCAAATTAATGGCCTACATTGCCTGGGCGATGTTTCTAGTAACCCGCAAACATCCTAAATTCGAACATGTATACGTTCGAATCGTCAGTGATAGCTAATCACCCAAACGGGTTGTCAAACCCAATAGATCTATTTCTAACATAACGTAGCTCGAAATAACATATTTCATAAGATAATGGGCTCAAGATATGGGTTATTGCAACTTAGGCAACACTTAATGCATAACATGAAACTTAACCACTTGTGTCCCAAATTTAAAGCATTGCATATTTTTCAACGCCCAAAAAATTTTTGTAAAAAACAACAAGCATTTTGAAAACGTGGGGCTATGACTTCACCTTTAGTTCTTGTATACCAGAATAATTGTGCAGATAAAGCGTCACGTAAAAGATCGAATGCAACCTAAATTATCATAGGTCGTATAAGTACCGAGTACTTATATTAACAACATTGAATATAATCTAATAGTTGTTACATCGTACTATCGTTCGGGCTATCATAATTAAAGAGGTCATGACATACGTTCGAGGAGTTAGGACGACTTTAATCGTAAATCCAGCAACAAACGTCGGAACGCCATCGCGAAGAGGCTCTCATGAAACTCCCTAGTAATATAGTACTTTGATAACCACATAATATTCTATATAGCTCAATCACCAACTAATGGTTTTGGTAAAATTGTGTTTAATAAGTTAAAACGTTTATAATTACCGTTTTAGTAAAACTGGCGTAACTTTCGCGTTTTAAGCCCGATTCTCGCGTTTCTTATGTTCATCTTTTCGTATTAAGACGGGTTATCGATATTTGGAGACACAATTTCATAAATTATTTGTCCCCTGAAGATACAATAAACTTTTACAGTTCAATAAACAGACATGTGTTTTATAAAATTAGTATTGTTGTTGTAAAAACCCGTAAATGTCGTATGTTATTCGTTATAGCTCCGTTTTTATGATTCTTTCGAGGAGTTCTCGTAATTGAAAGTCAATATATTTATGAGGTTTACAAAAATAATAACTTTTCTGCCATGAATAGTAACATTTATAAAAATATATTAATAAAGGAAATACATTGACGTAAACTCGCGAAATTCATAACTCGTTCGATATTAATAGAAAAATTTGCGATCTCTTATCAATTTTGTAATCCTAAAAATGAGTATTAATTATTAAAAATATCAAACTTGCTGTTTAAAAGTTTTTATAAAAATGTTTTTATAAAAATTCATTTTACGACACCGTTTATATTAACGTATATCTCGTTTTATAATCGGTAACTTTTTCGTTATTAATCCGTTTAACAAGTTTCTTACCTTTTCGGAATCGTCGTGAAATGTATTATCTTATAAAAACATAAAATGAGTATGTCTTATCCACGAATTTGGACAGAATGTTGTGCTATATTGTTCAGAGTCCAAAATTAAAAGTCTTGTTTCCATATGTTACCACTTATTGTAATTCACCACAATTCTTACAATTATAGAGTATGTATTGATAACTTATAGATATTATGTTCATTAGTCCATATAGTGTCCTTTTTGTCAAACTACAATTCCTTATAATACTAATGATCATAACTTATAATGTAAGTCATTTCAACCATAAAATTCATATGTAGGTCCATTTTCCTATAAAATAAGTGTACATGTGTTTCTATTATGATAATACCTCATTTTAATGATCATATCTCCCTATATTCATAATTTAACCTAAACAATTTCAATTTGCATTTCTTTCACTTGAAACATATTAAGAAACTATTAAAAACCCTAATTAATACATAATCATTTTCATGTTTAACCAAGAGTGTAAATCACTTGTGTGACCATTTTAACATGATGTCAATAACATCATAGGATATATAAATGTGTACATTTATATGACAACAATTAAAAAACTTCTCTTTCATGTAAATAATCAAATGGTGTGATATAAGCTAAATAAGTAAATAAATCAATATGCATAAAAATGAAAATTATAACAACATAAAGAGTTCAAATAGACCTTATGATGTGTGATGATGATGATGATCAAGTGCTAAACCCTTATTTAGCCACAAAATCAAAGCTTGCACAAATAGAACCCTTGTTTTCTTAATAGATACCCTAACTTCCTTTATCTTGATAATACTTGAAAAAGTTAGCCAATGCATGGGATCCCTAAGAATACCTTAGAATGGGATGGTGCATAGGAAGTTTATTGGTTTGTGTATAAAAATTGATATGGATTTTTTTGGGGATTTGCTTTGAGCCGTGAGCCCTATGTAGAGCAAAAGGGAGTTGTTTTGTTATTTTTCTCTAAGTGTTTATGCATGTAATTACTTGGCATCCATACTAGTGGTTTATAATATGTGTTATCGTGCTAGTCAAAAAGGTATGCAATAGTATTCATAGACATGCCCAAGGTCTTAAGGAGACTAACAATCTGTGTCTTTGGTCAAGAGACATTCATAGCTAGGTATTAATAGAGTTAGATAATTGACAAAGACCAAGTGGTAGAAAAATTGACATCATTTATCTCTTGTTGATGTTATGCCCGTGGTTTTGAGGGGGGGGAGGGCTTCTATAAGTCTTTTGGCTAGTAAACATATTACTAGTGAATTTATAAACAAGTTACAACTTGTAACTCTAATGTTAAATGATGTCCATGTTGCAAGTTATATGTGTTAGTACATTATTTTCTAGTGTACAATGTGTAAGTAACATTTACTTATGTAAAGTTTAATAAAACTTAAGGCATTGGGTACACTCGTGGGTAATTGTTGAAGCGTAGATAAATTTTCATGCTTCCGGTTATTCTTAAACGTAACCTTTTATCGAGCAGAAACGTAATTAACTTACGAACCAAAAAAATACAATGAACAACATACCATAATTATCATTAAAATAATTATATAACACAGAATGATGTAAACGTTTGATGGTTGATGCTCGAATCACGATTAAACGAAATATTATGGCGACGCGATTTATCCTAAGATGTTTAACAATTTCAAGCAAACATGACAACACAAAAGTACATTGCCGATTTGTTGACGTCGTCAAAATTGAAAACACATGGTGTATAGAAGTTCTCCCCGTTAAACAGCTTGTCCTCAAGATCACGTACAGCACTTGACGGACGGTGTTGGTCCTGGCGAAGAATGTGTGGATATTTCTTCTTGAATTGGACTCCACACTTCCCACATGAACTCGGACTTCTCTTGGAGATCCACCACCTTCGAACTTTGACTAATGGGATCCGACATACGCTGCAACGTAAATTCACGTCCCACCTATTTCTATCTGTTTCCCAACAAAATGGGTTTGTCCGCCAATATTAAGTCCAATCAAACTGAACGGCAAAGGGTTTCGTCGGCAGGACAATTTTTCAGATCAGATACATGAAAAGTATAAGGACTATCAGCATCAAATTCTTCCTGAAGTTCAAGCTTGTACGCAGCTTCTCCAACCCTTTTCTATCACCCTTAAATGGTCCAACATATCTACAGGTTCAACTTCCCTCCGATTGCCAAACGCACGCCCCTTTCAAGGCGAGACCTTATAAGCATAACTTTATCCCCTACGTGGGAATCCATTGTTTACGCTTCAAGATCAGCATAACCTTCTGACGATCACGAGCGGCTTTGCATCCTTTGCTTGGATCTGAATGATTTTCTTAGTGTTCCTCTTGAATTAGTTCTGGACCCGAGTATTTGAGCTTCACCAACTTCAGTCCAACAAACAGTGAACGACAACTTTCAACCATAAAGTGCTTCAAATGTGCGGCGCTTGATACTAGCGTGATAGCTATTGTTAATAAGAGAACTCGACTAATGGCAATGTGGATAACCCAACCCTTTCTAAAGTCGATTGCACAAGAAACGCAACAAATCTTCGAGAGTTATGAATTGTCCTCTCACATTGCCTGTCTATTTGAAGGAAGGAACTCGTACTCATACTTCCAAGTTTTACCTAAAGCACCCTTGAAGTACCTCCAGAAATTTTTGATGCGATCTCGGTCCACGATCACAAATGATTTGAGACTGGGATCCCCATGCCTCGTGACCACCTCCGTTTAAGTACAACTTGCAAGTTTATCCCAAAGGATCGTTCTCTCTCATTGGTGTGGAAGATCGCAGACTAGTTGAGTCGTCAAACGATCGACTCGCAAATTGTATCATAGCCTTGAAACGATCTTAGGACGCTTCGTGACAAAATCCATTGTTATGATTATCACCACTTCCATTCCGGGTATCTGGGTTGTACAACGATTGAAAGCCTAGATGGCCTTTGATGTTCGTAGGGGCTTGACCGTAAGCACAGTCAAACACTTGTTAACATAAGTGGCTATGTCGTGCTTTCATGTTGGGCCACCATATAGTTTTCATCATGTCTTGGGTACATTTGTCGGAGCCCGTATGAATAAGTATTTTATTTGTGGAATTCGTGCAAGATCACAGTCCGAAAATCGCCATAGACAAGAGGTACCAACTTCTGCCCTTTAGGCTACAGAGGTTCCATCCGCACGTGGTTCCAACTTTTGTTCTCTAATCGCTTCTGGAAATTTAGCGTTTTCAATCAACATTCCCCCAACGTCTTCACTCTTAATGTTCTCTGGTTTTCGCGCTTCAGTCTGAGCATTTAAGATCTGTTTGGGAAGGTCCAAGCTAATAGTCATAACTAAGGCTCAAACTCTTAACGGTGGTTCTCGTTCTTTCCTGCTCAAAGCATCAGCAACGACATTTGCTTCACGGGTGTATAAACGAATAACGCAATCGTAATCAACTTAAGCAACTCTAGATCTAAACCAAGCGGCGTTGCCTCATGTTCAACTCCTTGTGATCTAAAATGTTTTGCAAACTCTGTGTGATCCGGGTGAACACCGTACACTTAGTTCCATATAAATAATGTCTCTAGATCTTGAGAGCGAACACCACTGATCCAAGTTCCAAATCATGAGTTGTATAGTTCTTCTCATGAATCTTCAATTGGCGTGATGCATAAGAAATCACTTTTTCTCTCTGCATCAATACAGCACCTAAACCCTTCTTTGAAGCGTCGCAGTATGCGATGAAATCTTCACTTCCTTCAGGTAATGCAAGGATTGGTGCACTGCACAACTTTTGCTTCAAATAGTTGAACAAGTTGCTTCTTGTTTTATCCGCGCCCACTCAACTTGGATCATCTTTTGAGTAAGCTTAGTTTATTGGTTTGGTGGCGAATCTTTGAAAACCCTTCAATGAATCTTCGTAAACCCAGCAAAGAACCTAAAAATTGACAGATCTCCGTAGGTGACTATAGATGTCCAACTTTAATGGATTCAATCTTGGCTGGATCTACATGGATTCCTTCACTATCGATCACGTGACCGAGGAACTGTACCTTAGGAATCCAAAATTTACATTTGGAAAACTTGGCATACAACTCCTCTTTCTTCAACAACTCCAATATTATCTTTCAGATGCCTCTCGTGCTCTTGCTTCTCTGGAATAGATCAAAATATCATCAATAAAGACAATTATGAATTTGTCCAGATAAGGTTTGCATACTCGGTTCATGAGGTCCATAAACACAGCAGGTGCGTTTGTCAAACCAAACGGCATAACTTGAAATTCGTAATGGCCATAACGAGTTCTGAAGGCAGTTTTCGGAATGTCCCCTTCCTCTTGAAGCCCTCATGTGTGATAACCTACCTTAGGTCGATTTTCGAGTAAAGACTCAACCATTGGAGATTGATCAAAAAGATCATCAATTCTTGGGAGCTGATAACGGTTCTTTCACCGTAAGTTTATTCAATTCCGGTAATCTATGTCACATGCCGAAATGACCTGGTCTTTCTTCTTGACAACAAGAAACGAGCATCCCCAGGGTGAGGAACTGGGTCTTATAAAGCCTTTGTCGATAGCCTTTCAATGCTCCGATAATTTCTTTCATTTCAAGAAGGCGCCAATCATAAGGTGCCGCGAGGCTACAGGTGCAGCACCAGGTACCAAATCAATTTGAAACTCCACTTGTCGAGTCAGAGGAAGACCCGGCAAGTCCTCAGGAAATACTTCGGGAAAGTTTTGAACTATTGGTACGTCCTCCAGTCGCTTCTTCTCCGACTTGTCTTCAATCTCTTTTGTAGTAATATGTGCCAGAAAGATAGGGAACCCTTTTTCCATGTACTTCAGCATTTTAGTGCAAGAAATGATGTTTAATCGTGTCACATTTCCCTGGGTACTTCCATCACCGTGTATGATTAAGGTTTTATTTTTCCAGGGAATGCGGACAATCTTCTCGGCACACACAATGACCGCTTGGTACTTCGCCAACCAATCCATACCGATTATAGCATCGAAACTACCCAGTTCTACAGGCATTAAGTTTATTAGTTGAATTTGTGGGTTAGAAAGTTTAATGTGGCAACCCTTAAGTATAGTGTTTACCCATAATCCCTCCGCGTCAGCATAGTTCGACATCATAATAATGATCTAGGGTAGATGGCGTGATGTCAATTTGGGAGCAAAATGCAGTAGACACAAACTTTTACTGTTCATAACAGACATGTGTTTTATATAATTTGTATTTGTTGTCGTAAAACCCGTAAATGTCGTATTTTATTCGTTATAGCTCCGTTTTTAATGATTCTTTCGAGGACGTTCTCGTAATTGAAAGTTCTATATATTTATGAGGTTTACAAAAATATAACTTTCTGTCATGAATAGTAACTTTTATAAAAATAGTTTTATAAAAGTATTAATTGTCGTAACTCATCACAAATTCAAAACTCGTTCGTTATTAATTGAAAAATGCGATTCTTATCAAGTGGAATCCTAAAAATGTGTAATTATTTATTAAAAATATCAAACACTTGCAGTTGTAAAGTTTTTATAAAAAAAGTTTTGTATAAAAATTCTTTACGACTTGATATCCGATTTATTAACGTCTATACTCGTTTTTAACGTAACTTTTTCCGTAATAATCCCTTTTAACAAGTTCTTACCTTTTCAGAATCGTCCGTGAAATGTATTCTACTTTAAAAAAAAGGGATGATTAAAAGAGTATTCTTATCCACGAATTTGGACAGAAAGTTTTGTGCTAGTTTGTAAGGTCACAAAATTAAGTCTTGTTTCCATTATTTACACTTTTTGAATTTCAACCACAATTCCTTTCTTTACAATTTATATATATGTATTAATCTTAATATATATAATGTTCATAGTCCCATAATGTCCTTTTATTCCAACTTACCAATCCCTTAATAATACTAATATGTCATAACTTTATAAAGTAAGTTCATTCACCATAAATCAAATGTAGCACTTTTCCTAATAAACATAAGTGTACATTTATCTTATATGATATATACCTCATTATAATGATCTTAATAAATTTCCCTTCATAATATAAGTCATAATTAACCCTTAACATGGCCAATAATGCATTTCTTTTTTCACTTGAAACAATATTAATAATCTATTAAAAACCCTAATAATACCTAATCATTTTTTATGTTTACCCAAGAGTGTAAATCACTCGTGTGACCAAATTTTTAACATGATGTCAATAACATCCCATAGTATATATAAATTTTTAACATTATCACGACAACAAATAAAAACTTCTCTTTACATGTAATAACCAAATGTGATATAAGCTAAATAGAATAATCATATGCATAAAGATGAAAATTATAAGAACATAAAGAGTTCAAATAGACCTTATGATGTGTGATGATGATGATGATCAAGTGCTAAACCCTTGTTTAGCCACAAAATCAAAGCTTGCACAAATAGAACCCTTGTTTTCTTAATAGAGACCCTAACTTCCTTTTTCTTGATTAATACTTGAAAAAGGTTAGCCAATGCTTGGGATCACCTTAGAATACCTTAGAATGGATGTGTATAGGAGTGTATAGGTTGTATAAAAATTTCTATGGATTTGTTTGGGGATTTGCTTTGAGCCGTGAGCTATGTAGAGCCAAAAGGGAGTGTTTGTGAATTTTTCTCTAAGTGTTTATGCATGTAAGAGTTACTTGCATGCATACTAGTGTTATATATGTGTTAGCTAGTCAAAAAGGTGTGCAATAGTATTCAAAGACATGCCCATACGTTCATAAGGAAGACTAACAATCTGGTCTTGTGGTCATGAGACATCTTACTAGGTATTAATGATTAGGATTGTACAAAGACCAGTGGTAATGAAAATTGACTCATTTATCTCTTTTTTTGATGTTATTGCCATGGTTTGAGGGTGGTGGAAGGGCTCTAGAAGTCTTTTGGCTAGTAAACATATTACTAGTGAATTTATAAACAAGTTACAACTTGTAACTTTGTTTAAATGATGTCCATTTGCAAGTATTTGTGTATTACTTTATTTTCTAGTGTACAATAGTGTAAGTAAAATTTACTTGGCTAAAGTTTAATAAAACCAGTTCTTTAAAGGCATATGGTACACTCGTGGGTAATGTTTGAAGCGTAGATAAATTTTCATGCTCCAGTTAATCTTAAACGTACCTTATCGCGAAACGTAATTAACTTACGATAACCAAATAAAATAAATGACAAACGACCAAAATGTATCATTAAAATAATTATATAACACATGATTGGATGAAAACGTTAAATGGTTTGATGCCTGTTCACAATCAAAACGAAAATAAAAGCCGAATACGTCGATTTAACCGTAATGTTTACAATTTCAAGCAAACCTGTACATACACAAAAGGTACATTCGATTTGTTGACACGTCGTCAATGACTTGAAAACACAGGGTTGTTATATTATGGACTATCCAATGCTTCATTACCAAACATGGTGCCATTGATATACCATATAGTTTTATAGGCAAACTATTTGATTATCTTTACCATTGAACTGTTTGATCAAGGACTAGTCCAGCTCTTAACCATTGAAGCAAGGTGAGTTGAGAACCCTACAATTTTTGGTAAATTGTTAACCATAAACAGATTTGAGAAGTCTTTACCACAAGCCGTTTGCTTATGGACTAGCCAGTTCTTATGCCTATTAAGCATGGTGAACTAATGACCATTTGTTGTGTGGTGATTAGCCAATACTCAAACCCTTCTTAATTCCATCAACCTTATTCTTCAGGTTCTAACTCTGCAAGTAACTTCTTGATAAATCTAATCAACTTTAATGCCATAGTACTGTCTTCTTCAGATTCTAACTTTAATTTCAGCATTTGCACCAGTACTTTCTTTCTCAAAGGATACTTCTTTTCTAAAGCATATGAATGAATATATCCTGTCTCAGTCACTAAGGTATGTACCCTGAAGAACATGTAGCTTCCAACTCACTAAATTCCAATCTAGCTGTGAATTCCAACACATTTTATCAACGATTGAAACATAACCTTCAACATTTCCCCAAAGAACTCTATCAAACCTTCAGTATCCTCAACTTGATATCTGTCCATTACAGTTGATATACAGCATTCAAATCTCTCTATCAATAATAGACATAAACGGAAATGAAGCATAAAACGAAAAAAAACCTCACTATTAAAACACCCTCAATCAAAGTACTAAAATATACTCTTTAGTCCCTTGCTTCTAATCACCCAACATTTGAATAATCTCCTCAAAGTTTTTCACCTTTTATCAACCTGTGGGCTTAGTTCTAGATACTCTATTTTCCATTCTTTGATAGGATACTACTGTCAAGTAATTCAAAATCAAACTTCCTTTTCCTCATCTGAGCTATAGTAGTGTAAGTTTAACTCAGCTCATCATTCTCTTTCTCACTATCATCTTCAGAAGTGTTTTGAATGTATCTTCTTTTCCTGACTTCAATCATATTCCAGTACCTAGTTTTCTCTTTTTGGAACTAATGTTCTCACCTTTATTTCTCCTCCTTGGCTTCTTCTTTATTCCCACCTTTGACAAGTTCACTTTTAGAGGAATCAACTCCTATCTCATTCATCCTTTAGGAACAGTCTTTCATCTTCAGCGATACCCAATATAAGATAAAATCATCATCTGACCTCTTAATCTTCTCATCAAGACTTGTATATTCTCAAAAACTTCTTAATTTTCAATTCAGAGTGCTTGAAGTTTCCTACATGCTTTCAAGTAGGATCCATCAATGATTTCCTTAGTTAGAGTTCTTGTAGGTGGTCTGTTCCTGATGGCCTCTGATCTTTGTTGAGCAAGAAGTCTATCTGCCTTAATTCTTGCCTTTCTCCAACTCTACACCTTTCTCCTTTTCTCTAGAAACTGCTTTGGCTTGACTCAATGTTGTGAGAAAGAACTAGCTGATTATTTCATCATCTCCAAATATTATAGAAGTAGGTGTTTGAGTGGCTTGAGTAGCACTTCCTTCTTCAGTATGATCTTCAGTACCTTTTCTTTGCCCATCAGTACTTTCAATTTGCTCTTTAGTACTTTTAATTTGTTCATCAGTACCTTCAATTTGCCTGTCAGTACTAACTTTGGATCCGTCAGTACTAACTATTGGTCTGTCAGTACTAACTTTCTCCTTGTCAGTACTAAGCACATCTTCAGTACTAAGTATATTTTCATCAATCTCCTTCTCTTCATCCACTATTTCTCTTGTCCTCCCCACATCTTGAGCATTCTCTGTTTCCATATGATCAACTGTATCTTCAGGAATCTCATCAAATAGAGGATTTCCTTGGACTAAAGATTCACCTTTAGCAAACTTCCTCCCTTGTTTGGATACAGACTCTTTGTGGCACCCTTTGTTTTTTGGGAGATCTCTTTCGTGCCAATGCTTGCTTTATAATGAAACACCTTGCATTCCATGCACTTTAATGTTTGATTACAGGTTTAGCTTGCTTCTTGAGCTTTTTGATCTGAGCCTTCAAGTGTAGTATTTCTTTGGCTTGATCTGAAACCTGTGCACATAAAGAGAGACAAAGATCATAGACACTTTGGAGGGTCATGTCACCCTCATTCCCAGAAAGGGATTATATCACTGGAGTGAATTTCCTCCAATATTCCCACCTAAGTTTCTGGAATAAATCAGTGAATAATAGTAGTGGTGAAGTTCTTGGGGATAGGTCAGATTCTTGCTAATAGTACCAATCACTAGTTTAGAGCAGGAGATGAGTCAGTTTGTGGCTCAATTAGTACTTCACTATGGGAGCAAGGAAGGGTGTAGGTTATGCGTACAAATGGTCTTTCTAATGAGCACCCTTATCTCAGTTGGTTGTACCAAACCAAAAGAAGCAAACAAAGGGGTGACATTCCCTGAGAAATGTTAACCCTTTATACCCAGAAAGAAGCATGACTTTACTAGTAAAGTATTTATAGGAAAATGACTAACAGGTACAGGTACATTAGCTAGTTGCTTTATCTAAAAAAATAGAAATAACCCGTGGTACATTACAAACTTTCTTCTTAGCATCTAAATGCCTAAGCATAACCTTCAAGAGATTAATTTGGAAAAAATATACTTCTGATTAGATGTTTAAACAAATACGATCAGTGGGCATAATATAGAATTTGATCCCAAAGAAGGTGCTATTTTTGAACTAGAGACAATGATTCATTGTAGAAATAAAAACCTCCATTGGGGGAAAACAAAAGCTTTATTAAAATGTTAACACTGTTAAATCCCTTCATACCCCATAAGCTGTATAGCCTCAAAATATAGCCTAATTGGGTAAATGATTCTATCCCACAGCATCATACAAAAAGAAGATCACTTCTTATTGATGCCTCCATAGATAAGACACAGACTAGCCAGCTACTTTGGAAGGTAAAGTCCTAACATTGTGATTTTTTGGACTTAGCAGAGTCCAAAGACCTGTTCAAACAAACGTATTAGAAACAACAGGACTTGCAGTGAAGCATGATGAATGGAACTATGCATAAGAAAATCAATGATCTCGTAAAACTCGGCATCCCTTCAGACGTTCCTCCAGATACGGAACCATGTAGTCTAGGACATGAATCAAGGACAGCCATTTTGGTTGAAAGAGTGATCGTTGGAAGAGAGAAATTAGGGCTTGTAGATACAAAATGTATTTGAGAGAGATTGCGTAAGGAACTGTGCAATTAAGATGGTTTTATATAGTTTTAGGAGACCTAATTTCAAGGAACCGTATCATTACACTTTGTACCCTTGCGTATTTTTGCTTCAAACGTCTCTATAGCGGTACGAAACTTTCCCCCGTACTGAACTTTGCACTGTCGGTACTAATAACTATTGTCCAACCAAGGAATGAACCAATGTAGGTATCAGGGAGTTGTTTCAAGTACCATCAGTAACTCTTTCTCAATGAACTCTCTAAATTTCAATCAAACCCCTCTAGAAATGCATCACCTATGGTATAACAGTTTCTTCATATAAACTATACAAACAACATAATGCCGCTCCCTTTAACAATTTAGCTTATGGATTTTATCATCCCAATATTAACAACCAAGAAATGAAACCTGCTAACATATGGAAGTTCAGCCCATTTATTCATATGTGATCCTATCCAAACAATATATTGGTTAAAAGTTGCTTGAAGTGTGTCTTTATTGACATTTAAATGATCTACATACGTAAATTGGTTTTTAAAAATATATGTAATAAAAGTAAGAGGCTAGCAGCTTAATTTAAAAATGGGGAGAGTGTTACGGCGTATGTTAGCTGCAACTTGCTTAAGATTTATACACATGAAAGAAAGCAAGTAAATAGGTGGTTAAAAGTAATACATAAGCAGTTCTTAATGTTACTGAAATTTCACAATCTACAGTAATCACACAAAAGATAACAATTTAGTCCATATGTATTATATGATTCATATTCCGCTATAACCAACAAATCATCATACATGCTATATGAGTCGCAACAAACAACAAAAATCATTTCAGGACCTCTTCTAAGCTTGTGCATCGAGTAGGCTCCTTTACTTCTAAAGCAAAAACCAACCCAATAAATCTTAACTGAACAAATTACTGTATATACATTTTGGTCTCGGACTGCTCACGGCTAAAAGAGAGTGGAAGAGAGGTGGTGGTCCAGCTGTGGTGCTAACCAAACTGTTAGTACAAAATGTATGACGGGGTGTTGAATGGGCTTAGACCACTTGTTGGGTTGGGCCTTCAAGCTATCTTCGGGTTAGATCTCGTACTAAACAAAGTAGTTGAGATGATTTCCTGCACAAGTGAAAGGTAAACCGTTAGTCTTACCATGGGGACGGACCCCACTATTAGACTTCGGCGTAAGAGTAAGAAAACATGTTGTCAGAGGTTTTTGTATGTATTGGGAAGAGTGAGAAAATCATACCATTTGGAGTGTCAGCGGATTCCTTTTATAGGTGAGTCTAGTACTAGGGTTTCCTAGTATTTCACCTATAACGGTAGTGGCCGGAGTGAGACCTTTGTCGGGAAAACGTCTGTGGTTATCGTGACTGTGGAGTGGGACCCTTGTCGGGCAAAAGTCCGTAGGTGATCTGCGAAAGTGGCCTGTGACCGTTCCCCGTCTGTCTTGTTGCATCCGGGTCATGACCAGTGATGATAGGCTTAGTTCTGACTTGTTATGCTTGTTGCCTATTTGGTTGGACCAAGGCCCTTTTGTAATAGTGTGGCCCAATCCCAAAGGCATGATGTACCTATTATACGTCATCAAGTCCCCCCAGTCTAGTATGTTTACTGCGTGCGGTATTATGCTGCGTGCGGTAAATATTGGTAGACTTTGGTCTTTTAGTGCCGCACCTCTTCCTTCTTTCGTGACTGTTGGTTTCTTCGTGACTCTTCCTTAGCCAGTTAGGTAGGTTTTAGGTGACATGTTCTTCCCCCAACCCTTCGTTTTTTGACTGACATGACTTGTTGTCAGTTGAACTTCTGTCATCACGTTTCTTTACTTTTAATCCTATCCCTTTATTTGGTTAGTGAGATACACATGTGCGCATCTTACAAGGGTTTGAATTAAATATACCAAGGGTATAAATACCCCCCCCTTTGTTTTTACAGTTACCTTTTCCTCTATTTTACTACTTTCACCATTGTTGATATTTTCGAGCTTTCTACCTACTTTCTTTTACACACCGGTTATTTCTTTAAGGTTTTCTTTTTAGGCTACCAAGTTAGGCTTTAACTCTCTATTTGCTTCTTATAATGAGTTTGATTTATGACGTTAAATCTACTTTAACCCAAATGGCCTTAGAATCGTTTTGTCAAAAGTATCATGAAACACCCAAAACTAATAAAAAAAATTGCTGCTACAGTACTGCTACTGTATTGCTACAGTAATCCTGCAAAAATTCTCCTGCTAAACTCCTGCTAAAACTCTGTAGAAAATCAGCCCATAGCAAACTTCTTGTTTTGACCTGTTCATATCCAAACATCTGTTTTAACCCAAAAACATAACATATATCAACACATAAGAGTTATACACAATACACGCTATTCGTTTAGACCCGTACTTGAGCAAAATGGATCATAATGGGCAAGAATAGCACTATACCAAACACCCCTTTAACTTTTACTAACATAACATAACTAGTTGTTTACGACATAATTATGAGTTTACACTAATATACATAAAAGCATAACATCCTAGGGCGTTTCTTGGTAAAAGAGAGGGTAGGGAAGTAGCTCGATACCCACGAGCTCTACCATAAGCTATGACTCGACCTTCTTACCCTTCAATGCAACGCCACTAGCTTCACATATAGGAACACATGAATGAAGCAACATAAGCATAAGTTTAGTGAGATAACATATATAACATTTTAATTTAAAACATGCTACTAAAACCACTTGGGTCATTACAGACTGTTTTTTACCAACACGGGTCAACATAGGCTGTTTTGACCACTCGGGTCAACATGGGTTGTTTTGACCACACGGATCAACATAGGCTGTTTTGACCATTCGGGTCAACATGAGCTGTTTTGACCACTTGGGTCAACATAGGATGTTTTGACCACTCATGTCAACATAGGCTGTTTTGACCACATGGGTAAACATGGGTTGTTTTGACCACTCGGGTCAACATGGGCTGTTTTGACCACTCGAGTCAATGCGTCTGATTTGACCCGTTCCTAGCATTTGATAAGTAAGCTTACAACAAATGAGTTGTTACTACTCATAACATATAATATAATTAGGAAGGGAACTATAATACGGATATAACATTCTACATAGTACAAACCATAATCATGACCACGAAGTAAGTGGTATATTTAATGGGCTTCTAATGTCCCGTTTCTATTCTTATATATGTTACTCACCTCGAATTCGCTTGATTAATATCACTAGCTTCCTTAAAACATCCCCGGCTAAACCTTATAACCTAGTAACATATAAGCGACATGGAGCTTATTTAGAATATGATTTAGCTCATCTTAAACAAGCATTAAAGAAAGCTAAGCCATAAGGGGGTGTTTGGTTCGCGCCTTACATAACTACATAAACATAGTTTCTAAAATTTAACACCATTAATTGGTGTTATAGCACCTTAACAACGTACCCATAACTTATTTGAACACTTACACATGATTACATGTGTTCTTGGTGATTTTGGAAAATCACAACTAGACCTAATTCCATAAAATTGTACAAAAATCCCACAAATGGCATAAAGGTTCAATCTTTATGCATTACCAACCTCAAGGTAACTCTAAAACACGAATTCAAGATAAAGATATGATTTTTACCTCGAATTGCATGATGGGAACACTATTATATGCATGTCTAGACTTTAATATACCATTTCCTTAGTTTAATCTTTCTTGTAAATTTATTCTTGAATCAAACCCTAGTTCTTGGTATGTGTGTGATGCGTGGGAAAGAGGGGGAGGGATAGAGAGAGTCGGTTTCTCAATTGTTCCAGACTTACTAATAATAATATAGGCATTATAATTTAACTTTCACTATTTGGCAGATTTGGTCCTGGTAGGATAACTATTACATGGTTGGTCCTATTTGCATTAAACATATTTCATAGGAAGTAATTTTGGCTAACATATGTATATTAGCATGAAGAGAGTCAACTAGGAAGCATATAAAATAATAATAAATCTTTACCATGAAAATTGGGGTGTTACAACTCTCCCTCACTTATTTAGTTTGTGTCCTCACAAACCATTCCTAGTGAAAAGTGGGGTAATACTTAATGATCTCTTCTTTGGGCTCCCATGTGTAATCTAACCCCTTTCTATGCTTCCATCTGACCTTAAAAAGGAGGATCTCTTGCCTTCTGAGTTTCTTGACCATGGTGTCAAGAATCTCTATAGGCTCTTCAACATAACCGAGCTTTTAATCAACCACGATATCTACTAGAGGGACATACTCTGCTTCATCGACCAAACATGTACATAGCTAGGACACGTGGAAAGTATTATGCATACTGTTTAGTGATAAGTGTAAAATACACATATCCGTTAACACCAAAAATAACCCTAAATGACCCAAAACATACTAAAAATGGCAAAGATATGCTTGTTTTTGTGTTTTGTGTGTGCAGGTACGGATAAGACAAAAATCACAAGAAAACCGTCAAAAACAGGCAAACACCGATACAGGAAACGGAAGAGCACAAAAGAAGCCAAGGATTCAAAGCCGAAGCCAAGAAAAGTTAACTATGGTCAAGCTTCAGTCAAAGAAAGTCAAACCTTGGTCAACAGAAGTCAACCACTAGAAGACAAAAATCCCAATGTTTCCATTTAAGTCCCTCAAGTTCCAAAAGTTACACAAATGGTCCCTAAGGCTTAATGAGCCCTAAACTTATAAAAAATCTACCCGGATTGAGAGTCCCTAAACGAATAGATCTCTGCAGCCTATTAAGGTTGATAGCCAAGATGTATAAATACAACTGACTATATAGAAACACTGATTATGAATACTATGTGTTAATGCGGAATCTTAACACAAGTACTAAGAAAAACAATGTATAACTAAATAACAACTTCTATTAACCTGCTTTGAACAATTACAGATTACTAACTATTTTAGATATGATATTGTATGAGATTTCTTGAGGTTATCTCTAACTATGCCAAGAGAGATCCTTTTATAGACTAAGGATAAACTCTCACAAGCTTACAAATCGCTAACAGATAACACATATCTTTTCCTAGAATATCTCATACATATCTCATAAACGGTACTAACTATTATCTACTAACGGTACTAACTAATCGATCAGTACTTACATTTTGTATTGTCGGTACTAACTATAACTAACAGTACTAACTATAACTAACAGTACTAACTATTTGTATTGTCGGTACTAACTTACTAAAACATAAATCCTAACAGAGGTACAACATGCATTCCTTCTGCAAACCTATCATTCATAGGTTGATTTTCTATCTCACTCTCTTTATTCATAAAAACACTCTGCAACACTTCATTTTCATAGCTCAAAATACCATCATATCTGTGATCCCCATACCCAAGCCCAAACTTATCATTAGCACTCATTTGGGTATTTAGCAGTTTACTAAGATTTTTAGAAGAATTATGCCATTTTTCTACTTTAGCCTTTAAATCTTCTTTTTCTTTTTGAGCTTCTGCTAATAATTTCTTATGGTATGTGAGAACATCTGTTTTATCATCTAAATCTATTTTCATAAACTTTATCTTTTGTTCATACCAAAGTTGTCCTTGTTGATGAGCAACTAACTGTGCTTCAACTTTCTTAAGACCTTGAGAATATGCCTTTATTTCAATGCTTGCATCACTAAGTTGTTCTCTCTGAGCATCATACAGTTTTTTAAGATTAGCATAAGACTCTTTACACTTATTTGAACAAGAAATTACCTCTGTGTCTGAGTCTGAGCTGTTGCAAGCCATCAAAGCATAATCTTCATCTTCTGAATGATTTGTCCAATCCACTCCTTCTCCATCAACTGTCACCAATGCTTTAGAATCCTCCTTCTGTCCAGTTCTGCTCCCATCCTTGTTTCCAGAATTCCATGCATCCCTCCTCCTGTTATCTTGAGTTCCCTTGGTTCTACACTCTCTAGCAAAATGTCCTGTTTTGTGGCAATTGTAGCATTCCACTTTGGTTTTATCAAAGCCAACAGGTTCTTTTGCATCAAATTGTAGCTCTTCAAGGTCATGTTCATCAATTTGTTCCAAGTCCTCATGATCTAGTTGAGGGCAACTTGATTGATTAGCAAGTAATGAGTATGATAAGGTTTGTTTATACTTTGAGTTTTGACCAGAAAGATTGGGAACACTATAAGCGGTACTAACTTCATTAGTACTGCTGGTGTTCTCAGAGACAAAAGCTACATTTTGCGGGCTTGAGGATGATGCAGTAGAGCCTTTTATATCACTCTCAAAGACTCTTAGATTATTGTATAAATCATCAAAACTAAGACTGTCTACCCCTGGTTTGGTTCTCATAATTAGGGAAACTTGTGACCAGGCAGAAGGTATAGACTTAGGAAACTTTTGAATTAGCAGCTCCAGTAGAACACCTGCTCCATAATCTCTAACTGACTTAGAAGAACATTTGGAACCTGTCATAGCTTTGTACAGCATCTTAGTTTTGGATACCGAGAAACCTCAAACTGTTGCTTCAAGATATACTGTGCAGCTTTTTGGATTCGTTCATTTTCACACCAAATCTTGGATTTGATGGCATCCCACATTTCTTTTGCATCTGTCATCTTATGGAACTTAGCAAGATGATCTTCTGGTAGGCCATAAGCAAGGTGGTCCTTTCTTTTCTCTCTCTTTCTCTGGCTACAATCTCTTCTGCAGTTTTGGGAGGCAAAACCTTAATTTGTCTTGATGTATCTGTAGTGATTGATACAGGACCATTCCCATTTTGTATAACCTCCCAGATTGGATAGTCTGTATGGGCTAAATATGGCTCCATCTTCCATAAGCCCAGATATCATATTCTCCTTTTGAAATAGGCAGCTTGATGGTTAAACTTGATGAGAAGTTTGTGGGTTGTGTTTGTGATGATGGAAGAGGTGGTGTGGTTGGTGGGAATTTTCTCTTGTGCAGATGATGCAGACATGTTTAGTTTTAGAGTATGAGATTTGATTTGATTGTTCTTCTTATTCAGAGTTTCTCACAGGCTCTGATACCACTTGTGAGTCCCTAAATGAATAGATCTCTGCAGCCTAATGAGTTGATAGCCAAGATGTATACAAACATTGACTATGTAGAAACAATACTATGAACTACTACTTGTTAATGCGGAATCTTAACACAAGTACTAAGAAAAACAATGTAGAACTAAATAATAACTTCTATTAATCTGCTTTGAATGATTACAGATTGCTAACTATTTGAATATGATATTGCTATGAATTTCTTTCTTAAGGTCGATTTCCTAACTAGCCAAGAAGGGATCCTTTTAGGAACAAGGATAAACCCCTAACAGCTTACAAAACGCTACAAGAGAACAACATATCATTTCCTAGAAAATCTCTATACTATAACTCTTAAACGTACTTAACTATATCGACTAACAGTACTGAGACTATGTTGAGCAGTACTTAGATTTTGTACTGTCAGTACTAACTATAACTATTAGTACTAACTATTTGTACTGTCGATACTAAGTTAGGAAAACATAAATCCTAACAGGTTTTCATGTTGGGTTGGACTTCTCTAGTTAAAATTTGGCTTTCTTCAACATATATAGTTTTACCTTTGAAGACACGAGTTAGAGTTTCAGTTCTTTTAAGTTGGATGTAGGCTTTGATCAGATCAGGAGAAGGAGGGTCAGTACGGTAAGGACCTCCCGATTGAATACTCAAAGCGAGTGAATTGAGAGCCTAATTATAAGTGAATGTACAATGTCCTTCGGTAAGAATATTGAGGATCTGACCAAACTCAACAAGGGAGTAAGAGAATAATTTATTTTGAATGACAAACTAGACCTACATGTAATCATTCCTATAATAAGATAGTCGAAATTGACTAAAGAATTCTAGGATGAATCGAGGAACAATTTGGTCATTTATTTTGAAAAGACAATCAAAACATATTACCCTAAACATGGCATTAAGATAAGCCATATCATCATATTCCCCATCGACAACCTGACTCTCATGAATGAAACGAGTTTCAACTTGTTTAAAAATATTTTTCAAAGTGGGTGTGTTCACCAGGAAGAGTGAATATAATCACTATGTTTTGGTGGTCATTGGGCAATCAAACGTGCATAATCACCTGATGTTAGTGTTGTCGTATGACTAATCACAAGAAGTTTACAATCCCTATGCATGTATATAACCGTTTTGTATGTAGTATAAAGCAAGACTCGAGGTTGTTATCGTTCTCTAGGGGAATAGGTTGGGAAGGATCAAACATAATATAGCAGAGATCTAAGAGGTTGAAAGAAGATTCTTTTTGTATTTTATATTTTATAAAAAGTAATTAAAATTATGTTTTTGAGAGGTTTGGTTTGGTTTTAGCTAATTAAATAATAATAAATATAAACACTACTGATGATAATTATATCGTAAACGAACGTATTTACTAAATCATGCATTACTCCTTATTATGCTTCTCCAAATTATGTTGCTTTGTCACTCTTGCAATGGTCTGTGTAAGTATTTCCTATGTCATAAACGAATTACACGAACCCCCCGTCAATGTAATATTCCGTTAAGGCAACGCACAAGTAAGGTAGTATGAAGTCTATTATAAGACCCCTAAGAGTATATTACATGCAATTAAAACACTTAAGAGGGATCAACCATAGTAGGGGTAAGGTAGTATGAAGACTGCTACCGATGGTATCCTTTCTGCACACTCGCATTTCCCTAGACGTCTATGCTAATTTAATATCTTATGGCTAGTTTTCTAAAGCCTAACGTGCACATCCATCATAAGAGGCAACATAATAAGGATCTACATATTAAGTTTTATGTAATCATAAGTAAATACTAAAGGATCTAGCCTAGCATGTTAAATAAAGAAAAAGAACAAGAATTAATCACAAAACACATAGACATATTAAGTGATTATAGATAAATAAACTTCACTTGATTAAATCATGGATTGAAGGCTGATACAATAGGGTTTTAAGGCCCTAAAAATGGCCTAAAAGCTGCTACACTCGAATTATTAAAGTTAGGTTTCATCTCCTAAAAATTACACACTAAAAACCCTAAAAAGAGTTGGTTTATATAAGAAAATTGGTCGTGACGGCGTCGCATGGTCTCTGACGCTGTCGCTTTGCCGAATCTTATAGGGTTTCTTTTTAGGCGATTATGATCTGACGCCTTCTTGAGTTTCTCTGATGCCGCCTCTTGTATGTGTTGGGAATTAGAGGCTTTTACAACTTAATGCTGCTGGTTTAAGTTTGTGCTGCTGCCGAAGATTAGAGAAAACAGTCTAAGATATTAGTACTATTAGTTTAATAGTTAGTGCTGCCAGTACAAAGTGTTAGTACTGTCAGTTTATTAATACTGTTAGTTATAATCGTTAGTACTGCTAAAGTGATATGCATGAGATATATTAGGAATAGATATGCATTGATTAGTATACGCGTTTTGTAAGCCCATTAGGATTTTCTTGGTGTATAAAAGGAACCCTACGACATAGATCTAGATATAAGTTTTATATAGTTTTCATAGCAAATATAGTTAGCAGCTTCAAGGTTATTTTGTAACCCTATCACTATTTAGAGTGATGGTTTTATATTGAGGCTGAAAGTTTGGTTTACATTTGTGTGTTCATTTGTTAATCTTCTTATTGCTTAAAGTCTAGATTCCGCATAGACTTTAAGTTATCTCATAAAGTTTTTGTCTTGGTAGTTTTGGATTTATCCAAGGTTACTAACCTTTATACAAGCTAAAGGAGATCAAGATCTATTCAGAAGGGATCAACAGTATGTTTTAACGCCGTCGCAAAGGATGGCGACGCCATCTCCAAACTCTGAATGCAATTTCTTCATAAGAGTTGGTGTGGAGTCGTAGTCTTGTCCGTTTCTTCTCCAATTGAGCCCAAGTCATGTGTATTTCCTCTAAAAGCTATCCAAATGTTAAAAACATAAAAACAAACATTTAAGTACATAAATTAGGCATAATAGCATGATTTAGGTTGTTAAATGACCCTTAAAAATCATATAAAATGAGACCTCATCACCATCTTTGCTTTGCAGACGATCTCCTCCTATTTTGTCATGGTGATAGTAAGTCGGTGAAAGT
>BQNB010077711.1:2233-27977 GCA_026074375.1 Tanacetum coccineum | reverse complement strand
TTGATCGGTTACTTATATATATACTTTTTAACCGGTTGTATATAGGAGTGTGGAAATAAAAAAAATCATGTGTACATATCATCTCCCATATATTTATATGTGTTGGGTTTAGTCGAGTCGAGACGAAATGCCACAACGTTTTAAAAATCGGGTTTGATAAATAGTTTTAGTTTAACCGGTTGAACCAAGCATTGTAGCTCGTTCTTTTCACAAACTAGCTTTTTGTGGTTAATTTGGTTCCTCGTTTAACTCGAGTTTTAAAACATTTATCATAATTTCTTTTTTGGGTAAACGGTTATCCCGGTAAAGTAAACATTTACCATAATTTTGATCAGGTATTTTGTTAAACCTAAACTTTCATTATAAAAAGGTAATGAGAAGCTAAAAAAAAGGTCAAATTATGATGTAGCGAGATAGTACAGGTCAGGCAATGTTGGATACACCTATTGTCAGACGAGGATAATTAACGTACTATCGAAAAAAGGGATGATATTGTTTACCATAGCAAGAAATAAAAAACCAAGACTTGAAAAAACTCTTCTCGCCTCTTTCTATTAATCAATAAAAAAAACTTGAATATGTCTAAAACCTAAACATCGGCCCTATTTAAAGGAGACATGAACATGACTTGTACCCCTAACAGAAAACAAATAAGTTAACAGGTAATATTAAGTTAAGAGGTGAGATCAATGAAGAACATAATCAACTCAAAGAACAAAAGGAGAGATCTTGGCCATTGATTTCATTTCAATCCAATGGTAGGTAACCTTCCTCCCAATCATATATAAACTTCAAATATATCTCTTACCCTTCATTTAGTATATCACTTTCTCTCTCTTAAAAACCACACACATCTCTCACCCACCTAAAACCACCCCGTCACCCACCAAAACCCACTCGCCGGAAAAATAACAACCACCGCCGGAACTTCATTCTACCACTATAAATCACCATAAAATCACAACAAATCATCGTCGGTTACTGTAAATCACACAATATCATGACCGATTTACCAGAAAATCACAAAAATAACACAAATCGATCATCGAAAATCACACAATCACCGTCGTAAATAGTAATTAGATCTATTATTCGTTATAAATGGTTGAAAATCAGTTAATTGATGTTATAGAAGTGCAAAAAACAGATCGATCTATAAAAAAAGTTTTTGAATTCGAGAATGAGCTTGAATTAGATCCAGAAGATGAAGTTCCAGATCTAGATGTTGTAGAAGAAATTACAGGTAAAATCACACGTGATTTTTCTGTTGTAGTGTTTTGTTATGAGAAAAAGTAATTCATGTGTGATTTGCTTCTTGTTCTTGTTGAATGAATCAAATAAGACTATTTTGATATAGAAAGGGAAAAATCATACGTGATTCTGGTGTTGTGTTTGTTATGAAAAAGGGTAAATCACTTGTGATTTACTCAATGTTGGTGTTAATTGAATCAAATGAGACTATTTTTATATATGAAGTAGTAAATCACATGTGATTCGGTTTAAAATCATGTTGTTGGTCTAGATCTATGGTCTTTAGAATTATACACGATTCGTGTAAAACGGTTTAAAATCAGGTTAAACGAATATAATTTAAAAGAAAAGAGGTTGTTGATGAAAAAAATTGGTTGGAATTAAAAAATCATGGTGCGCATAATTTAGATTCAGCGCCCAAGAAGATAATGTAGATGCATTTGTTGTGTAAAATCACACATGATTCTATTTTGTTTTGTTTTATTTATAAAAACACTAAATTACGTGTGATTTGTGTAAATCACATGTGATTTGTGTAAATCACATGTGATTTTTATAAATCACATGTGATTTGTGCATAAAACAACTCTGAAAAATACTTCCTTATTCCCTATGTTGGTATATAATACTATGTGTTGTATTTGCAAAACCTGAAGAAATTGTATGTAAAAATTTGTCACGGGCTCAAGACAAATGTGGTGTGAAAGGAAGATGATGGAAGAATGAAAGAAAAATCACTTGAAGTCAAAGTGAAGCCGAAAAAGAAATGTCAACATTGAGAAATATAACATTGATATGTGTTTGAAAACTGTTGTTTTAAATTTACTTTTCATTTATCTTTACATTTTCTTTAAATTGTTTTACACATTGTTAATTAAATATATGGAATGCACTTTTACATGAATACATTGAACTCTCTTGTTATTGAATGCTACATTCTTTGTTATTAATATTATGATTCAATTTTAATCTAGAAATGACAATGGTAGACTATTAGGTTTGTAACTTAAATCAGAATCACATATGATTCGTATGTGAATCACATGTGATTCGAATGTGAATCACATGTGATCCATGTAGACTTACATATGTTTCATGTACAGGATCACCTATAATGAATGGAAGAAACTATAACTAAAAATCCCTTGGGCGATTGAAACAAAGGTGGAGAGAAAGGACAACATAGAATGAATGAAAGAGAGAAAACGCTTTAAAGTAAGGGTGTAGCCAAAAAAGAAATGTAGACATTGTGAACAGAAGACTAAGACACATACAAAATAAATGTTCGCTAAATACTTTTTATTTGAATTTGTTTTTCATTTTTTTAAAAATTTCTGCAATATTATATACATATACGAACTGCTTATTGAATTTATGGAATTGTCATTTTCTTAAATACAAAGCTTTTTCTAGAATGCTTAAATATGGTATTTGTATTATGTTTGAATGTATGACACAAGAGCGTACTCAACATTTTTATAAAATGTATCGAAAACAAAACATGTGATTTGTAACCCCGTATGTTATTAAATCAAGTATAAATCGCATGCAAATCACGTGTGATTCATGTTCCTATGTTGTTATATGCATGCCAATCACATGTGATTCGTGCGTAAATCACATGTGTTTTGTAAATCACATGTGATTTACCTTAAAAAAAACATGTATTTTACCTGAGTAAGTATGATACCAAAGCAGTCATCATAAGAAATTTTTATTACACTAATTCATAAGATACATCTTTTAGATACTTGTTTTTAAACACATATATACTCCAAAACACGGTTAGAAAATACCATGGACACATATTAGACTACTTCTATGATTTTCATAAATAAACTATAACTTAAACATGTTGATACTTGTCTGAACACAATCCATACTTCACAAAAGGAAATCCAAACTACCACAAACATATTTTTAACAATTACGTAAAACTCTAACTAATTGTGTTACGTCATCATCAGCCAAATTCTCAAGACGCTTATCCAATTAAAACATCCTCTATGCATGCACATTTAACTTGTCTAACGATATCGTTGTGCCATACTCGAACTCCAGACGCTTCACCTAAATATTTTTCCACGTGATGTGTAATAAACATATTATAAACTCAAGAATAAAAGTATTGTAAAAACACATGTAATTAATGCGTGAATCACATGTGATTCATGTATGAATTACATGTGTTTTACATCAACAACATCTATATTACTTGTATGAATACGTAAGACACTAAAACAGTTATAATAACAGGCTTATTCCATTGATTACATCTTTGGATGAACTTTTTGTAATTACTTTGCAATCAATTAAAATAATATAGATTTAAATGTTAAATAAAACTTAGTACAAATCACATGTGATTTTGCTCAAATCACATGTAATTTTGTACACACCAAAACATAAGCCAAACATTAGATGACCATTAGTAGCTAACGTAAACTAAAAGCTAATATTTTGAAGGAATCAAAACACAACAAATGCAAACGTTGATTCTCATAAACCAAACATCATCTTAAGACCCAGGCAACCAAACATCAGCTGATGCACCGAAGATCTTGCAACCACATCTGCCAATCAATAACTTTCTTTTTTGATCTTCTCGTAATCCAGGCAACCAAACATCAGCTCATTCTAATCTTCACGTACACTTTCGTTCAAAACGACACTTTGTGAACTATTTGAAGTTGAGTAGCATCTTCATCTTTACAACTCTATTAGATTTACCAGCTATATCGGCATCGACATTTTTACACATTTATCTTCGTGACGACCTAAATTATAACGACAAAAGCATAAATTGAGTTAAGAACCTAAATAACCAATATCTACTGATTATGAACAAAATAAGCAAAAAAATAAGTACATAGTTACGATAAAGACCTCCTACCAAGAACTACTTGTTGTCACAAAATGATGTTTTTCATGTCACAAAGGCAAATGCATTATCTAACATGATGTTTCACAAAGGTTATGAAATTAAAACATCCAACACATGTAGAACCATACATACACCTCATTAATGAAATGCTTGTAAATATAGGCTTTTAACATATTTGACCAAACTAAGTAATAACAATGTTCATTAACATTGTAACAAAACATATCATTTATCATCTATGATTCTTAAACAAATGCTTACCTTCTTTGAGTGTTAACGTGTCACATCCATCACTTATAATCCAACACATTAACATAAAGCCTCATTGTTTAAAACAATTCATGTTTATAATGCCATCACTTATTGCAAGTAATTTTTAAAACTTTTACAGCAATATAGAATCCATGACCTCTTGTGAAGAAACCAAGGACCTTACCACTAGGACACTTGGTGGTTTTAATTCTTTAAACTGTTTCACACTTGCACATCCAAAAAACATTTCTAACAGCCCGTTCTATTACAGCAGATTTTTCATTTTTAAATCGCACATCCAAACAGCCCCTTATGATTGTGCCCAATGATTTAATGATTTCAAATTAGAGGGTCTTAAACATCACCTGATCAGTAGCGACTCCCCACTTGCTGGTGCAATGAGAAAGAAGATAACTTGATCAAATGAAAGTATTCTATTTTTAGGTCCGGCCTTGCCTGTTTAGGTAAAAAAACACATCATCAATTTTGATAACAAAGCATTATAATGCTTCCAGAGTTGCAATAATTCTCATAATATAGATACAAAAAGACAATAAGGTATATACTTACTAGCATCATCTGGATGAAGTTGATATCAATCACAGCTAAATTGTTCAAAACCTAGTTGCTACTTCCTCGAAATTACTCGGAAGAGCATATGAACCCTGCCGTTTAACAAAAAATATTCTTATTTTAGTAAGGTTCAGTATTATTTAGACTTGAATAAAAACAATTCAAAAGCGAGGTAGAGGAAAAAAAACAAGTTTGAGAACAAAGTTGGAAAAAAACCACCTTCCTTTTATGTAAAACTTTCCCTAATATATACCATTGTTACTACTTTGTGAATGAAACGAGGAACGTATACATGTTTTATGAACCATATATAGAGAGGAATATATTCAAATGTCTATAACAGTTTACTGGATATTGTATATCTATTTACATCAACCATAAAAAAACGTGTCTTGAATTACAATGTTCATGTGCAAATGCAAGTGCCAGTCTTGCCTCATTTTTTAATAAAAGGGTTGATATAGGTTACATTTTACCATGAATGGGTTAAAAATTTAATTGAAATGATGGAGACACATTAATATTTAAGTAATTCAACCCACTTTGCGTAAATTTTAGCCATCTGACCCATTTAGAGCAAAATTTGAATCTCACCATGCAGTTTGTAAAAATCTATTTAAGACATTATATATTTGTAAGAAATATAAAAATCTATTTAAGAGAAGATATATAAGCATTTGCATGTCGGCCCAACCCGACTAGACCTTTGACCCGAACCCATTTTGTCTTAAACCCAACTCACACATTATGCCACCTCTACATGCAAAATTCAAAAAACGTTAGAACATAACCGGAATTTACCATTATTAAGTAAGCATTAATTTAAGGCCAAAGCTTGCTCAAAATTTTTTTTAAGGCCAAAGCAATAACACATCACATACTTCAATTTCTTCAATAGCAGGAAGTTCTTAATTATCTTTAACAGCTTTCCCAAACAACACTCAACCTATCAACAATCATCTCTAATGGCTCCGTTAACTTCGACCATGACGGTTCAACTATCTTAGTTCGTGTCTAATTATAAACCGTTTGATTATTCATAAATAAAAACTTACTAAATCACATGTGATTATCACAGTCACATTTCATCGAACACATGGTGTGCATCAACAATCATAACAACAACGATCACAACGGATAACCAAAAATACAACAACATATCAAATAAGCAACAATAAGCATTAAACCTAAAAACCTAAAAAATCTAAATAAGCAACATCTACTGCTTATATCCAAAATAAGCAATAAATAATAAATAAAATAAGCAAATTTACATAATATCCAAAATAAGCAACAAAACCTAAATAAGCAACGAATCACCTTTAGATAGTGTTAATTCATCTCGTATGTCCACTTTATAAGGTTAATTTTGATCAATTTAACATGAAAAGCGGTTAGGGTTTGCTACGGTGGTTTTGTGATGGATTTGGGGGTGGTTGGTGTGTGAAAATAGTGTGTGTTTATATGTGTGTAAGTGCTGAGAATGGTTATGACAGAATAAACACGACCCCTATCAATTGAGTAAGTAAGATCATGTAATTACCAAAATGCCACTCGATAAATAATAAAAATAAAATGTCAAAATATGTCAACCGTCAGATTGAATTTAGATCTAAGGTTGAGATGGAGCCCTTTGTTCTTTGACTAGAAGATGTTCTACATTGAACTTTTATCTAAAGTTTAAATGTGCTTGTGCTGGTAAACGTTAATATATATTGCTAATAATTGCGTTGAGTGTCCGATGACACAATAGGTAACATTGTTGAAGTCAGGGGTGAGTACAAACCGCATCGCAAAATCGAAAAAACCGAATCACAAAAACTTCACCACGGCAAAAACCGATGGATCATTTTTAAGAAAAAAAACCCGCAAAATGTGGTTGCGGTTTTACCCGTAAAACCGAACCATAAAACCCGCAACGCACCGCACATTGATTATTTAAAACCGAAAAGTAACACGTTGATTATTTAATGTGTGTTATAAGGCTTCTAGTGCATATAATCATTAATATTTTTATAAGTCATAAATGATGTGTGTGTTTACATTAAATATATGCATTGTTATAACTGAATAAACTAACATTAATTATATAAGTCATAAGTGATGATGCGGTCGGTTAAAACCCGCAAAAACCGAATCGAAAAATGTGGTGCGGTTCGACTTCTATTTTTATAGAAACCGCAAATACCATTGCGGTTTGGTTTTAGCCAAACCCCGCACCAAACTGTACCATGCTCACCTCTAGTTAAAGTAGTAAAAACATGCGATGAAAGTCGGAAGAGGACTAGAAGTGAAATAATAGAAAAGATGGAGCCTTTGGAATGAAAATAAATGAGGGGATTATTATCGACTATGGGTATGTTTGGGGAGGGGCTTATTTGGGCTTGGGCTTTTAAAATAAGTTGGCTTATAAAATAAGTCTCGTTTGTCACGCGGACTTATGAAGTCATAAGCCTCTATACGTCTCAGCCCCATAAAAGGGGCTAAAAACTTTAGCATGGGGCTTTTGAACCATAAATTACATATTTACCCATAAAAATATCTAACATATACCATAAAACTCATTTAATTATTTCCTTTTTAGTAGTTTTGCAATAATAAGCTCCAACCCCAGCCTATTTTCCAAACAAGTTTACAAAAATACAAATTTCAATTTCGACTTATAATATAAACCCTAGCCCCAGCTCCAGCCCTATCTCTAGCCCCAGCCCATTTCGCCAAATATACCTATATAATACAAGTAGTTGATGGGGATTAAGATTTAGGGTCATAGCCACCCACACACATACACAATGCCTCTTTTTGTACTCCCTCAATGGTAGATCTACTTTTTCCTCTTATGAGTCTAACCTTTATAATCAAATTGGATTGTCTTTTCAATGATTCAATTATATAAGAGGAATGCTAGAACCATACCCTTTTCACATAAATAAATTCATATAATGAATGTTTGTATTTTGCTTATGCTTGTATATATTTTGCTTACGCTTGTATGTTTCTATGCTATTATCCTTTGAATGTTTGTATTTTGCTTTATTATACTTTTAAGTATTTCTAATTTAGGCAAAAAGCTTTTGCGTGGTCAATCTAACTCGACACAACATTACTGAATTTGATGTGTATTTTACACGAACTCAAATTGAGCTATATTTCAACCTATCTGGCTCATCTCGTCACTTGTTACTTATGTTTAAGATGACTTCACTTTAAATAACTTACTAGTTAAGGATCCCACTAACTATAAATGATTGCCGGAACTCGATTGACTTTTTCTTCTATCTACCTGTAATTACTGTTAGGGAGTAACACCTTCAGATCTATGGGACTGGAGTGCTTTGCGTGCAATGATATGTACGAATGGACTGCTTGTAGCGCCCTACTATTTCTACCCATTAATTTCTGAATGAGCCAAAGCGATAAAATTATAAAAAAAATAATTATAAAACAAGTCATCAAATTGTTTAGAAGTTAGCAAAAGATTATTTTGATTGTGTACAACTGATATATGTTTAATCACATATTAATTTTTCTTATTAAAACGAGCTTAAATGATCAAAAACAAATAGAAAATACATTGTATATGTCTGTTTTGTAATTGTATTATGCAGGTAACGAATATATCAAAAATAGAGAAAAACAAAGGCAAAATGGATAAAACCGAGCACGAGATTGGAAGAGTGTGAAAACGAAACCGAGGGCGTTTTTCATTTCTAATGGCCAACCTGTACCCATTTTGTGGGCCGGGTCAGCCCATTAACATTTGAAAGATAATAAGCCTAGTCCAAAATCATAAGCCTAAAATGAAAATACAAATCCATATTCAATCCATTATCCTTATCTAGTCCTGGCCTAAGAACAAAAGCCCAAACCCAAGTCCACAAAGCCTGGATCCAGTCAATGAGAAACAATAAAAACCCCGCGTTTAAGTTACTATTCATCCATATCTTTCATTTTCACTCTGTAATAAATTAACACAGGGTAAAACCCTTCCCTCCACACGCTCCCCTCTCCTTCTAGAAAGTCAACGTGGCGTGTATGTTACATTAATCCCAGGCCACGTTGGCAATCCCAAGCAACCTTATTGGTTGAGAAAACGTGGAAGTAATCCAAGGGCTCAAATGGTTGGATTTGGAATCAAGGGTCAAGATTGAAGCTTATGGGACGCTCCTCAAGGCCTAGAACCTTCTCTCGTTCACTATAAATAGAGGCAGTCACTCAAGTAGTTGGGAGAGTTTTTTTAGTAGCTTTAGCTTATTTTCAGCTTATTATCTCTTTAAAATGTAATTTCTTTTTTTAAGCATTGTAATCTTTTCATTATCAATAAAATTACAGTTTTCTTTTAAATTGTGTATTGAATTCAAATTTTACTTTTATGCAATTTAGTTTAAAATGTGTTTGGAAACTACCTAATAAGCTTATTAAGCTCTTAATTACCTACTAAAACAGCCCTTATTCAGTTTAGCTTGTTTAAAGCTAAATTGAATAAGTTTATCATTCATATCACCTAAGCTATAAATAGAAGATAAGCCAGATTTGGATGGGCTTATGGGACCTTACCAGCTTATGAAAATAAGCTGGAGCTTGTAGATAAGCTCTTAAGAGCAATTTGAGTCCTTGTTTTGAGCAAAGGACAAGGTACTTTCTCTTGTACTCATTTTAGCTTATTTTCTCATTCAGCTTATTGCTTTGCTTATTCTGTGCTTATTATTGTTTAAATATGCTTATTCTGTCTAATGTTAGCTTAATGTGTCTAGTTTTTAGTTTAAAATAGTTTAGTTTAAGTTTTCATAGAATCTGTCCTTTTTAGTCAAATATAGCTTATTAGTTTAGCTTATTGTTAAGTGCTTATTTTTCTTATGTTTTTGCTTATTTGTCATTATTAATCTTAGTCCTTCATCTGTTTTCATATATAATAGCTTAAATTGGTCCGATTTAGATTAAAAATGCTTTTTCTAGTTTTTAAGGGGTGTTTGGGATAAGAGTTTAGATATGGTAAAATAAGGTTAAAATCAGTTTTTGGCTTTCAAATCAATTTCATAAGCTCTAATTAAGTCTCAATGATAGTTTTCATAATCTTAGGATAAGTTTTGTTAGGTTTTGAAGTTTGATAAATAAACATTTAAGGTCTGTTAGTTTAAAGAGTGGTTTAAGCTGCTTATTTGTTTAGCTTCTTTAAAATCTACTTGAAATGTTGTTTTTGTGATAAAAATGAGTTTCATAAGCCTCATTTTACATCTGTTTCAAGTTTCTAGCCATAGTAAAAGCCTTTAGAGTGAGTTGATAAAAAATAGTCAAGTTATGCTTTATCATTGCTTTTTCTTAAAAGTCTTAGTTTGCAGATCAAATAAGGCCTTATTTTAGCTTATCTTGGGTTAGTTTTTATTAAAATCAGCTTAGTGTAGAATGGTTTAAATCTGTTTTAAGTTTTTAAGTTTGGTAAAAGTGTTTTAGAGTCTTAATTTTAAGCTTCAAATAGTCTTTTCATTCTAAAAAGCCAAAAATAAAAGTATAGACTGTCCTTTTCATTTGTCTTTTTCTAGCTTATTTCTTTACCAAGTTAGTTTAATTCTTGCTTATTTGTGTTATTAGCTTATAGGACTTAATCTGTTTTTATTTTTCACCTTATTTTAATTGCTTATGTGTCTTTAATCTTAGCTTAAGTTTGGTCAAAAGTCTTTTAGAAAGTGGTTTTTGAGTCAATCTGTCTTAATGGTTTTTGGTGCTTTTCAGCTTAATTTGTTTGCTTATTTTTAGCTAGAAGTGCTTATTAAGTCTAGGTTTAGGTCTGTTTTCTACTTATTTGTTTTCTAAGTGCTTATTGAGTCAAATAGTCTTAGCTAAATATCATTAAATCTTAACAAAGTTTAAAGCTAAACTACCGCTTTTACTTCTGCTTTTTTCCTTGCTTAATATTAAGTTCTAGTTTAAGTCCCTTTATCAAAGTTTCTTATTTTTTAGCTTTTTCAAAAAGAAAATTAAAAAAATGTTTTTCAAAAAGGGACTGTCACAAGACTCGAACCTGTGTCCTCCCTCACACAACACACACGCCTTAACCATCATGCCCTTGGGTCTTTTTCCTTAAACCATTGAATCATTTAATTAATATACTTAGTTTAGTTTTAGCTTATTCAACTTATTTGATTTTTAGAAGCTTATTGGTAAAAGCTTTTTCACTCGTTTTTCTTTATAAACCCTTAGAATAGTGTCTAGTATTTTTAGTAATTTTCTCAAAATTTTAGAATTAAGTTTAGTATTTTTAATCTAATTTTTAGTTTTATTTAGTTTAAAAAATAGTTTTAATTAGTTTAAAAATCTAAAAAAATATTTTTTGTCATTTGAAAAATAGTTTAATTCATTTTAAGAAATTTGCATTTTGAGTTTTTAGAATTTTAATTTGTCATTTTTGTTGGGAATTATAGATTTGATGAGACAAAAGAAACAAGTAATGAAACAAAAGGATCAAAATCGTCATTAAAGAATTCTACAAGCTGGTGGAGAATTATGGAAGATTTGGTCAAAGATATCAAAAGATGAAGATTTGGAAGATCTCCTTAAGAAAATAAAAATAACAGAAGATATTCCTTAAATGTTTAAAAGATTTAGTTGTCTAATGTTTATCTTCCTTTGTAAGCCTTGATATCTCTCTATATAAAAAGATTCATAGGCGTGTAGTTTAACATACAGAAAAAGAAAAACGTATGTGTGTGTGCACAAGTTAGAGATGTAGACGTCTATAGTTGGTAGTGTAGTCTCAAGGTTTTCCTTGATCCCTGTTACTGATTAGTGTGTAACCGTATTATCTTGATCAAATAATACTTGTTGATCCCTTTTGAACATATCTTACTTAGCTTGTTAAAGCTTAGTTGTGTTGGATAGATCTAAGACAGCTATAATAGAAACTAAGATTGTGAATACTACAAACTATGCGGAAACTAGTTTGTAATAATAAGAAGAACAATGAAACAATGAAACAAGATCTTGCTAAACTTTTCTATATATATTGAACACAATCTAAGTTACAGAATAACCTATGTAATATGAATACTAACTATGAGCTTTCTCTTCTTGATCTTTATATCTAAAATATGCCTTTGGGTTTCATTTTTACACAAGAAAACCACTAATGAGCTTACAAATGCGTCTATTTTATAATGCTTATCCTATTCCTTATATTTCTATGCAATATCACATAAGCAGTACTATTATATGTATAACTAACAATGACTAATATATAAAACTAACGGTTACTATTAAACTGACTTTCCTAACCTTTGTACTGGCAGCCACTAACTATTAAACTAAATAGTATTATGACTTAGATGTTTTCTTAATCTTCACAGCAGTAGTTTTATTCAACGAGCGTATGAAACTTTATACCCAGCAGTAGAAACTTGAGAAGCCTTTATTCCTAAAAATCCTCCCCTAAACTTGACATTCATCTTGTTAATCATCAAGTTTCTTTATTATCAGCATCTAGAGGACTAGGAGAATGTATCCAAACACTTTACTACTCCTGTACTTGTGACTTGACAAACCTGATGAGTTCATAAGCCATTTTATTCTCAAAATCAGCTTCCAATCTCCAGTTCAGCATTCTTGTAAGCATTTCTTGAGGTGAGAGGGTACTTTTGCTCTGCTAACATATGTAAATGAAACCAAAAGTATACCATCATGAGCAAAAAAAGTATGAACTCCAGAAGTCTCATACAATTTCCAGCTTATTAAACTCCAATCATGTTGATTTCTCCAAACATCATCCTCCTACTTGGCCCGGCTTCAACAGGGTCTTCAATCAACCCTAAGGATTCAAAATCATACCCTTTCTAGAGGCTTCGTGAATAGACCTCTCATTTACTAGTCTGTGCAAATCAACCAAGTCTTGTCTGTCAAAATCTTCAAGCATCATAGAGAAGACTTTGTAAAATTTAGAACTGTCATCAGCTCTAGTTATCTTCCAATAGCTTAAGTCATTCCCTTGCAAGTCACTTCCAATTATCTAAGACTCCCAATCAACTATAGGATATTTTGTGGCTAAGGTCTCATAGTTGACAGCTCTATCTTCATCAGGAACAATCTTAAGATAAGCTTTGAGTCCTTCTTTCTCTGCAGCATCCTCTAGCTTTTGTCTCTTAACATTTTCATCATCAGGAGCTGCTTTTTGTCTCTTCTTACTGCTTGATGCTTCTTTCTTACTGCTCTCTGCCTTCTTTCCACCTTCTTCAGAATCCATAGGAACAAATTCATTAATCCACTTCTACTCCCTTTCATACAGCTTCTGAATTTCTTCCAAACTCTTATTCTTTAATTGACTGTGTGTGTACCTACCCATGTTTTTCAGGTAAGTAATCATCTTGTTTCATAATTGAGTTTTGGTAGGTGGTTTGTTTCTAATTTGTTCAGCCCTTTGTGCAGCAAATAACCTTTTCCTTTCTGCAATTTTCTCCACTAAAAATCTAGCTTGTTCATCAATAGAAAATTGTTTTCTTTCTCCTTCTTGAAGTCTTGAAGCTAACAGAGCATATGCCTCTATTCTTTCTTGAACATTATCAAATTTTGCAATCAAAGCAGCATCCTTGGCCTCTTGTTCTATAGCTCTTTCCCTATCGATCCTTTGCTCTCTCTCAAACTGTGCTTGATATTCTTCAAACAATCTTTGAGCTATCTCTGCATCCCTTTGAATCTGAGCCTTTATAGGGTTCTTAGGAGTAGGTTCAGGCTCCACTATCTTGCTTTTACCTTTGTCTTGGCTTTGTACTATTGGTATTGGTGTTGCTCTCTTTGGTTCTTTTTCAACATCATGAATCACTACTGAGGTTGTTCTTGGTCTTGTGCTCCTAATAGCCACAAGTGTATCAGCAATAGTCATCATATCATCTTCAAAAATACCCCTAGCAGTACTTGTAGAAGGACCAACAACACTAACATTTAAAGGTCCAATAATATCAATATCAAGAATAACACTAGCAGCAGTAACTGCATCACCAGCAGTAGAAACTGGCTCAGCAACATTAACATCCTTTTCAGTTCCACCACTTCCTTTGTCAGATAGATTGAACTCCTCTGTATTGTTACTATCATTCCTCCCATGTTTGGATGCCTTCTCCTCACCCAAACTATCATCAAAAGAATCAACCTGCTTGTATAATCTCCTCTTTGGTGGTGGGATGCTTGACTTGGCCTTTCTTTCCAACTTCTTAATTTTGTTCTTTATAAGTAGGCCACCATGTTGTGTTGGTCAACAAATTGTAGATCAGCCATTGATGATTAATTTTGATGATCGGCGATGAATACGATTAGAGTTTGTAATTGAGAGCGTATGAGAGAATTAGATGAAGTTACTGTATGATAAAGAATGATTTTATAGAGTTAATGGCAAACCTACTAGCGAAGAAACTATTATATTTACACTAAACCACCTCAGCAGTATTATCCCCAACGGTAACAAGTAGTAGTAACAGTAACCCATCAGTACTAACTTTGGCTCAACAGTACTAACTTTTGCCTAGCAGTACTAACTTTCGCCCAGCAGCACCAAATCCTACCTAGCAGCATTAACCTTACAACTACTAATTTTAACTCCAAATTCATCACTAATACCATCTTCAAACCACATCAATCATAAATCTAACAAACACATCTTTAGAGATTAAGTAATCCAATGCTAGCAATCAGAAAGTTAAACCTGCTAACATTAAATGCCTTTGTGAGTAGATCATCAACATTTTGATCTGTGTGTATCTTAATTACTTGAATGAGCCTCTTCTCATAAGAATCTCTGATGAAATGACACCCTTTTTAATCTCAAGCAGTATTAATGAACAAGTTATCTTCAAATTACCATCTTACACTGTCTAAGTTCAAAATCTATTGCTTGGAATGAGTTTTCAACTAATATTGCTTCAGCAGTTATATGTTTGGCAAATAATCAAAAGTTTAATTTTTCTAAATTAATCTTTAATGGTATGTTAAGAAACTTGGATCCAATTTTTTTTTTTTTTTATGTATCCAAGGTTTTACAACTGTTTTTGAATAACCAAGTTAAAAATCTTGCAGACCCTTTTAATGATACTTATGAAACACCTAAACATACTCAAATTTTTTTTGCTAATATGCAAAGGAAAGGCAAAAAAATTTCAGGGACAGTTACTCCCCTGTTTGCATCTATGTTGGTACCATAAGTAGTTGAGGGTGAAGGTTAAGGACAACCCTCTAAACCCTAACCACCACCTTCAACTACTCCTCCCTCTCAAGAAGGACAAGTTTCTGTTGTTGCACCATCACACTCATAAAAGACCCAAACATCTAGGCAAGCCAAAAGAGGTTGGGACACTAAGATACCTCAGTCTGGTGGTCCCCCTGAAAAGGTTGGTGATGAGGCTGTCCATAAGGAGTTAGGTGACAGAGTGGAAAGGGCTGCCACTACTGCTACTAGCTTAGATGCAGAGCAGGACAGTGGTAACATAACTAAGACCCAATCCACGACAATGTCTAATGATCCTCTTTCTAAGGAAATTGGTTCAAGTAACAGACCCATGTGGAAAGAAGCCATGGGGGTGTCATTGCTCAGACTAGGTCTGAGAGGGCATCTAAACATTCCTATGATTCACCTCTCCTAGGAATTAACACACCTAGAAGTGACGAGGAAAGGATTGAACATCAGGAATTGACGAATAATATACCTCCAATACCCTATGATTCACCTCTCTCAGGAGGTTACATACCTAGAAGTGATAAGGGTAGACCTGACCTTCATGAATTAATGGCTATTTGTATAAAATTGTCTGACAGTGTACTTGACTTGGAGAAAGAAAAGGATGCTCAAGTTGTGGAGATCCTCAAATTGAAGAACATAATTAAGAAGCTAGAAAGAAAGGCCAAGTCAAGCATCCCACCACCAAAGAGGAGATTATACAAGCAGGTTGATTCTTCTGATGATAGTTTGGGTAAGGAGAATGCATCCAAACAGGGGAGGAATGATAGTAACAAAATAGAGGAGTTAAATCTATCTGATAAAGGAAGTGGTGGAACTGAAAAGGATGTTAATGCAGCAAGTTCAAGATGGTGATTGGATTATGGTTATGGACTGCTTTGTATTTGTGTTCGTGTATAGTAGTTATGGTATTTGTTTTTGGATGGATTAGATGTTGAGTGGGTTCATATAATACTGGTATACAACAAGTTTTTATGTATATGTTTGTATCTGCTGTTGATATGAAAGATGTATTGAGTTCGGTTTATGTATAGAGGTAGATACAATAGGTGCGTTTGTTCACAGTATGGAAGTTATCTCAGTAAGTATGGTTATGATTCGTGAGTTTGAGAATGCGATTTGCTCTAATATGAAAACCCTAATTTTTAGGGATTGTCTTTTATTCCATTAATAACTTCCATATATGTTGATTGAGGTAATTTAGTGTTGCCTAAATTATTAATGTTGCTATTTCTACTGCTAGTATAAAACAGTTACTACTGCTAGGCTTATTGGTAGTAGTTAATAATGTTCGAGCTCTAATGATTTTATGTCGGTATTTAAAGACTTTGTTAGTGCTGCTTATTGTTACTTAGTGCTACCAATGAGAAGCCAAGAATACAAAGTTACTACTGCTTTGGTTCGAGTAGAAGTTTGTGATGCTTGTTATCATTAGTGATGCTGCTTATGATTATTACAATTGCCAATTGATACTTAATACTGCTCGTTGATTATTAATACTACTACAAGTTTCAACTGCTAGCTTCAACCGATACCGGACAACAAAGAAGGTTGGTTTAGCAGATGTCGGATAACACACAAAAAGAAGCTAATACTGCTAGGGTTAGCAGTTACTACTGTTGAACTTAAACCAAGGTTAGTGCTACTCGTATGTTTAATACTGCCAATAAAAGAAGTTTTCTACTGTTGGTTACTACTGCTTGGTTTAAGGGGAAGATTCACTTAAATTGTTAAATGGCTAGTTTTGAGATTATTTAGAGTAATTGATTATGAAGAAGATTGTTTATCACCTATTTGATGATGAAGTGGAATTATTTGGGTTTGTGTTTTATCATATCTTAAAGTCGAGCCTTGCAAAATTGACTTTAAAAATAACTTGTTTGTGCTTATAACGTTTTGACAAAGACTTGACGAATCTAGTAAAGGTGTGTTATTTCTCTTATTGTGCTCAATGCTTACATTTGCTATCACTTTGGTCTGGTGTCTCATAGAAGATGAGGATTTTGTCAAGAGGTTGCGATCTACTTATATTTCATAGATTTATTTATAAGTTTGGAGTCACGTGGATAGTACAAGATATAAGACACAAGTTTGGGTTATTCTACTTCTACATCAAGTTCGTTATACTTAGTTTTCTTCATCAGTAATCATTACATAGAGCCTACAGAATTGAAGATTCAAGAGATGGTTAACATATGGGTTTCAGGGGAAGCTTATTGCCAAAATGTTTAACCATCAGGTTATGTTCATGCACCACTTGAGGTGAAAGGTTTCATTACTACTGCTAGTTGTTTATTACTACTGCTAGTTTAAGTTTCTACTGTCTTAAATTCATTATTCTTATTATGCGTCATGGAGGGTAATTTGAGACATTAGAAGGCTGGATTAGTAGTGTGATATATGATTTGTAGTTGTAAAGATTCAAGTTGCTTATCTTCACAAGACCCCTATTGGATTATGACAAAAAGGGGAAGAAGATTACAGAGATAGGATTTGCAGCTTATTATGTGTGGTGACATGGCATGGTACAAAGGAAATCTACTTAAGGGGAAGTTTGTTTCATTCAGGGAGATCCATGATCTCAACTTCAGGGGAAGCTTTGATTTTATTAAGGCTTTATGATGAAGTTCGTACAAGAACATGTTTGTTTTGTCATCATCAAATAGGGGAAGATTGTTGGGAATTATAGATTTGATGAGACAAAAGAAACAAGTAATGAAACAAAAGGATCAAAATCATCATTAAAGAATTCTACAAGCTGGTGGAGAATTATGGAAGATTTGGTCAAAGATATCAAAAGATGAAGATTTGGAAGATCTCCTTAAGAAGATAAAGATAACAGAAGATATTCCTTAAATGTTTAAAAGATTTAGTTGTCTAATGTTTATCTTCCTTTGTAAGCCTTGATATCTCTCTATATAAAGAGATTCATAGGCGTGTAGTTTAACATACAGAAAAAGAAAAACGTGTGTGTGTGCACAAGTTAGAGATGTAAACGTCTATAGTTGGTAGTGTAGCCTCAAGGTAATCAAGGTTTTCCTTGATCCCTGTTATTGATTAGTGTGTAACTGTATAATCTTGATCAAATAATATTAGGGCTAGGTGTGGAAACGTTTGGTAATAAAACCTTATGATGATAACATTGTTTTTCTTTATTGTTTAATTCCGCTGCATATATGTTATCTTTGTTATTTAATCCTAGATAAGTTCTAATCAAACTTGAGCTTAAACAATCTAAGGAGTTCTATCAAACTCCACAATTTTTAGTTATTTAGTTAGTTAATTTTAGTTATTAATTAGTTTTAAATTGCCTTAAATGTCTTTAGGATTTTTAAATTGCCTTATTTCCTAGTTTAGCGTGCCTTTATATGCTTTCCTTTTGTGTTAGTAGATTTAGAATTCAAAATCCAAAAATTGAATATTCAAGCACGCGATCACGAACCGAAACAAGATTTTCAATCTTCACACTTCGTTGGGAAAACAACTCGGGAATGATTTGAACTTTATCCTTTCCTAAGGGTAATTTTTTAATCAATTCGTACTATTGTAGAGACTCTCGTTGCTACTATGGTGGATACACGTACTATGTCGTAATTACTCCAAGCACCCACCGAGGGTTACAGAGATGCTATTGTTGTTCCCCCAATACTTGCCAAAAATTTTAAGTTAAAATTCGGTTTACTTTTGCTAGTAACTTCAAGTCAATTTCATGGTTTTGAGAGGGACGATCCCCATTCTCATATTCGTTGGTTTAACAAGATCACTTCTACGCTTAAGTACAAGAATGTTCCACACGATGCTATCAAATTGATGCTTTTCCCATTCTCTCTTGAGGGGACAGCCCAGATTTGGCTTGAAAAAGAATCCCCTCGTTTTATCCATACATGGGAAAATCTTATTTCTAAGTTTGTGAATTATTTCTTTTCTTCTTCGAATCTCAAGAATGATATCACGAATTTTCAGCAGCGGTTTGATGAAATGTTTAGTGAGGCATGGGACCGATTTAAAGATCTCATTCGTAAATGCCCACATCATGGTTTTTGGAATTGCATCAAATCGATACATTCTACAATGCATTGACACAATCCGATCAAGATTCTCTAAATGCAGCAGCTGGTGGAAATCTTTTGAACCGTACTCCTCGAGATGCTTTGACGATCATTGAGAATAAGTCAAAAGTACGTATTTTATGAAACAAACCGATTGTTTCAAAAGTGAGTACTACTACTTCTTCTCCATCTCCTTCTCTGGATGTTACCGCTCTTATTGAGATCATTAAGGAAATAGTACTTATGAACAAGGCTACTCAACAAGCTACCATGAAAGCCATAGAAGAGACTTATGTGACTTGTGGTGGACCGCATCCTTACTATGAGTGTCTTGTCGCTAATGGCAACACTTTTAATGCTTCTGCAGCCACATGGACCTACAATCAAGGAGTTCAAGGATACCGTCCTCAGGGAGAAACTAATTATCGTGCTAGCAATCAAATGGGACCACCTGGTTTTCCTCAACCAAATGTGCAGAATAATCAAAACCATTTTAATCAGAATCAAGGATACAATCAGAATCGAGGCAATAACCTCAATTAAGGAAATCAGAATTATCAAGCTCCGCTTAATCAAACTCAAGTTAGACCTACGAATGATTTCTCAAACTACATGAAGACTAATGATGTTAATATGAGAGCTATGCAAAATCAAATAAGTAATATGAAGACAAAATTGAAGAAAGAATTACAGACTACAATGCTGAATCAGAATAATGAGTTAAAGAATGATCTAAAGAACATGATGAGCAATTATTTTCAAATGCAAAGTCCCTCGGGTTCGAGATCACTTCCTAGTAATACCAATGCTAACTCGAGATGTGACTTGAAAGCTATCACTACCCGAAATGATCTTTCTTATGATGGACATATGATTCCACCTACTTCTTCTCCTCTTCCAAAGGAAGTGGAACGTGAACCAGAGGCGACAAAGGACAAGGTGCAAACTACAAGTACCGCGCACGTCCAACCTTCGGTTGTCCAAGTTCCTATTCTAGAGCCCGATGTTGCTCCAAAGCCTAATCCTAAACCGTCAATTCCTTATCCTTCAAGGCTTAACGACCAAAATCTCCGAGAGAAAAATAATAATCAAATGTTGAAGTTCCTTGAAATCTTGCAAAAATAACATTTCGACATTAGCTTTGCGGATGCTTTACTTCACATACCTAAGTCCGCTTCTACGTTTAAGAGTCTCCTTAGTAATAAGGAAAAATTATTCGAATTGGCAAATACTCAATTAAATGAGAATTGTTTGGCGATGCTCTTTAAGAAGTTGCCCAAAAAACTTGGAGACCCTGGCAAGTTTCTAATTCCTTGTGATTTTTCGGAGATAGTTGCATGCTTAGCCTTGGCCGATCTTGACGCTAGCATCAACTTAATGCCATTTTCCGTATAGAGGAAGCTTTCGCTCCCCAAACTTACTCTTACTCGCATGACTCTTGAGCTCGCAAACCGATCGATTGCTTACCCATTCGGTGTCGCCGAAGATGTCTTTGTAAAAGTAGGAAAGTTTCATTTTCTGACTGACTTTGTAGTCGTTGATTATGATGTCGATCCTCGGGTTCCCCTCATTCTCAGGAGGCCTTTCTTGAGGACGGCACGAGCATTAATCGATGTATATGGAGAAGAGTTAACTCTTTGAGTCGACGATGAAGCCATAACATTTAATGTCGGAGACACTCTAAGTTACTCCTATAAATATGAGAATGAATCGGTTAATTGAATCGATGTCATAGACGTTACATGTAAGGAGTATGCTCAAGAGGTGCTCAGATTTTCGGATAGTTCGAAGAGTGGTAATCCCACTCCTTCGGATCCTATCATTGCTTCTTCTTCCCCCTTGTTTACTCCTTTTAAAGGAGGAGATTTCATTTTGGAAGAGATTGAGACTTTTCTACATACCCCGGATAATCCTTCTAATTTAAGTGATGATTACTACGACACGGATGGAGATATTCTTTACCTTGAGAAATTGTTGAATGAAGACCCTTCTCCGAATCTCCCTCTGATGAAGAATGAGGACCTTAAGCAAGTTGATGTTACTATGACGAAGCCTTCGATCGAAGAACCACCAAAACTTAAACTCAAGGATTTACCTCCTCATCTAGAATATGCATTTTTAGAAGGAAACAATAAATTACCCATTATAATTTCTAAAGAGTTAAAAGATGAAGAAAAGGCCGCCCTATTAACGGTTCTTAAGTCACATAAACGGGCCATCGCATGGAAAATCTCTGACATCAAGGGCATAGACCCCCATTTTTGTACTCACAAGATCTTAATGGAGGATGACTTCAAACCGACGGTTCAAAATCAAAGAAGGGTGAATCCAAAAATTCATGAGGTTATCAAAAAGGAAGTTATCAAACTCATTGATGCCGGATTGAGTTACCCTATCTCTGATAGTCCGTGGGTGAGTCCCGTACATTGTGTGCCTAAAAAGGATGGAATGACCATAGTTGAAAGAAAAGATAATGAGTTGATACCTACTCGATTAGTTATGGGATGGCGTGTATGCATTGACTACCGAAAGTTAAATGATGCTACTCGTAAAGACCATTTCCCTCTCTCGTTCATGGACCAAATGCTCAAAAGACTCGCGGGAAATGAATACTATTATTTTCTAGATGGTTTTCAGGATATTTTCATATTCCTATAGACCCGCAAGACCAAGAAAAGACCACCTGCACTTGTCCTTATGGGACGTTTGCCTACCGACACATGCCTTTCGGTTTATGTAATGCTCCGGGCGCGTTCCAAAGGTGCATGATGGCTATTTTCCACGACATGATCGAGAAAATAATGGAGGTCTTCATGGATGATTTCTCGGTCTTCGGGGATTCTTTCTCTTCATGCCTCTCCCATTTAGACAAAATGCTCAAGCGGTGTGAAGACACTAATATTGTTCTAAATTAGGAGAAATGCCATTTTATGGTGAAAGAAGGCATTGTTCTAGGACATAAGATTTCAAAGTCCGGGATTGAGGTCGACAGAGCTAAAGTTGATGTTATAGCTAAACTCCCTCATCCGACTTCTGTCAAAGGTGTTTGAAGTTTTTTAGGTCACGTCGGGTTCTATCGTCAATTTATTCAAGATTTCTCTAAATTTGCCCGGCCGATGACCCATCTTCTAGAAAAAGACACCCCGTTCATCTTCTCGAAAGAATGTATTAAATCATTTGAAACTCTTAAGAAGAAATTAACCTAAGCTCTGAATTTAGTTGCCCCCGATTGGGACATACCATTTGAGATTATGTGCGATGCTAGTGATTTTACGGTAGGTACGATCATGGGGCAACGAAAGACAAAACATTTTCAGCCTATATACTATGCAAGTAAGACCATGACGGATGCTCAAGCACATTACACTACTACAGAAAAAGAGTTATTAGCCGTGGTGTATGCTTTCGAGAAATTCCAGCCTTACTTAGTCTTATCAAAGACTATAATGTATATGGATCACTCGACTCTCAAATATCATCTTGCTAAGCAAGATGTTAAGCCAAGATTGCTCTGGTGGATTCTCCTACTCCAAGAATTCGATGTTGTTTGATGATATCAAATAACGTCTATTTTATAGCATCATTTATCCCACGATATTAACCCATTTTGTATAGTTATTGCAAAGAATTGTTACTTAATCGTTTATATTTGAGAATTGCAGTAATTATCGAGTATTTGGCAAAAGATGAAGAAAAGGACGTGTTTTGAAGCATAAACGAAGAGTCTAAGAAAGTCGACTGATTCTGACATCGATACGCCGTCTCATTCTAGACAAATACGTCGTATCTAAAGACTTTGAAGAACTCAAGACCATTGCCTGACTTTGAAGAATACGCCATTGATACGCCGTATATGATACTTTGGTCAAAAATCAAGAAAAACACATTTTCAGCCAATACTCCGTATCCAAAAACCCCAATACTCCGTATTGGTCAATACTCCGTATCCAAGAAAACGGATATGGCGTATTGGTCAATACGCCGTATCCAAAAATCGGATACGGCGTATCCAAATTCCTGCGCAAGAATTTTGGAATATTTTATTCTTGGAGCCCACGCCAAGCAACCCCGATACGCCGTATTGAGTTCCAATACGCCGTATCGACCAATTTTCAGAGTCTATAAATACCAAATCATAAATACGATTTAGGGTATGCTTTTTACCACCAAGTCCGATTTCCAGAAGATCAATGAAGCCAAGAAGGTCCTAAAAAGTGGTCTGATCAATGGGAAAACTCTTGTAATCTCTACACTCCACTATACGCGTTCGGTTAGCATTATGTTTAATCGTTCATCTATGATTTCGTGTATTGTTACAATGACTATCGGCTAATACCTTTAGGTATTAGCCATGTTTATGATAATATAATGTTTTGATTTGTCTTTATATCGATTGTTCTTTATTCGTTGCATGTTGATTATGTTTATCACTTCATACCCGTTTATGTGCTTAATTATGTGTTTTTCCTATCATTCAACTGGATCTAGTCATACACATTTAATGCGCTACAACTTCGGTATTTTTTGAGCGTAGGCTAAGAGTCTAGGATAGAAACATATAACGCTTATTCATATAGCTAGACTAATAGGATCACCAATAGAAAACCCTGTTTTGATCTATGGTTAAGTGGATAGGTAGACTAAGCCGGTGACTTAGGATTACACATAACGTCCTGTTTCCATAGGTAGTTAAGTGGGTGTGGACTACTAGTATATGAATTTCCATTAAGCAGTAAGTTGGTAAAGCCTCTATGAGCTAGGATTCAATATAACCACCAATATAGTTTCCTAGATAAATTATAATCAACGGTGTGAGCTTTATGCGGGTTTAGGTTAATTGTGACAGGATTAACTAGCGACAAACCTCGAGTCTAGGGAGAAGATCCACCTAACTTTGGAATGATATACCACCAACGAATTAATACAATCATTGCACGAATAGACAATCAAGGCATATTATTAGATTAAACTGGCTAATACGTTTTTCCTAAGATTTGACCTCTTCCTTATCTTTTGTTAATCACTTGTGTGTGTTATTTGCCATCACCTTAGGATAATTAGAACTAAACTCGTGCTAGTCTCTCAGGCTGAACCCCCCCCCCTCCTCCCCCCCCCATTGCGTTAGTTTAGGTTTAATTGGAATAATTAGGTTCGATTAGTATCAAAACTAGATAGATAAAATACCAGTAGAATTAAAAGTTAACTTCTACTCTCAGTAATCGACACCCTACTTACCACGAAACTTCATCTGACCGGGTACACTACCCATTAAAGTGTTATTTTTAGGTATAATCGGCATAAAATAAATAGTAAAACTTCATACATAAAATAACACCTACACAACGACACATCACACACATAGTACTTAACAAACAAACCTTGAGGATTTAGGAATCTCTCAATACAACCTTTAACGAAAGTCTATCCGAAGTCAAATCATTATCTTTAGTAGATAATCATTTCTTAAGAAATATGTCGTTCTAAAAATAATAGTACTCCTTATCCGAATGACATCTTGGATGAAGGCGTTCTCATAACAACGGTGTATCAAACTATAAACGAATTATGTTCACGTTTATTAAATTTGTGTGATTGGTTGGATAAATTTGGTGTCAATTGAGTCTTAGTCATCGAGCATGTGTCTTGGTTCTTTTTATCTAGGTTGTTATTTTATAAAATAGAATTGCATGTGTCTAGTTTCCAACATTTCTTAAAAATGTCATAATTTAGAGTACTCATACCTAAGACATGCATATCATGTACCCCGATAGTATATTACTACATGTATTCTTGCTATCATTATCTCTTTTATGATTTTTGTTACTAAATGTATTCTTACTATATGTACTTTTGATATCATAATTAATAATTTTGCTATCTTACTATGTGAGATTATTATTTTTGACATTTGCTATAATGATGCTTAACATCTTTATGACTTGGTATGTTATCCGTTTTGGACCCTTACTTGCTATTGTTTATGATCTAAGTGTTTACATGCTAAGTGCTTTGGATTATGGCTACAAAACTGGGTTCTGCCTATTTTTTAGGGTCTCTGCGACCAACGGATCCAAAAATGGTGGATCCGTCAGTGCTTTTGGTAGATCCGTCCCTAGCATAAGCCAAAATTCAAAATTTCTTGATTTATAACTTTTAGCACTTTATCTATTAGTTATGTCACTTGCTCCTAAACATTATCTTAATTCTTAGGATCAAAATACTATTCTCATATATCTATATTTTGTTACATACATAACTATCACCGTTATTATGTATATGTGCGCTTGTCTACTAACTTTGTTTTGTAGTATACTTCCCTAACTCAATTCTTTGGTGTCCCAAACAAGAGGGGGCTTCTGACAAGCACTTAAAGAGTGCATCTTGTATACATTTAGTTGCACATACTCGTCTAACGGAGTATCTAGTTTCGCACTAACATTTTTTTGTAGGTTCTTGATAATACCTTGATGCCTCAAATAAAGGGGAGCATTCGCCAAAAAGAAGCATACACGCATTTATCATATA
>BQNB010077710.1:3020-30760 GCA_026074375.1 Tanacetum coccineum | reverse complement strand
ATAGACTACGAGAAAGCTAATGTACTGGAATTAAAATTCTCATTTGATAGGAATCAAGCGAGTAGAACTAAGTTAAACAATGATCAAACCCTAACTATTCCGCACGTAGCGGCGCCAAAAACTTGGTGTGTGGGTCTCGTAAAGACTTCACAAGAAGTTTTACAATCCCCTAGGCAGTGTACCTAATCGTTGTAGTGTAGTATAGGCAAGACGCGGGGGTTGTTATCGTTCTCTAGGAGAATAGGTTGGAAAGGATCGAACATGGTCTAACAAAATTCTAAGGGGTTAAGAGAAGATTCTTTTTGTGTTTTTATATTTTATAGAAAGCAGGTAAATCAATGGTTTAAGAGGTTGGTTTGATTAGCTAATAATTAAACTAAATATAATATATACTACTGGCGATAACTTTATGATAAAAAGATGTATTTACTTAATCATGCACTACTCCTCAGATTGCTTCTCCTAGATTTGTTGCCTTGTCACACTTGTGATGATCTGTGTAAGTATTTCCTAGGCCATGAACGGATAACACGAACCCACCGTCTATTTAATATTCCTTTAGGGAAACACACAAGTAAGGTAGTATGAAGACTATTACAAGGCCCCTAAGAGTATATTAAATGCATGTGAAATATCATAAAAGGGATCAACCATATTAGGGGTAAGGTAGTACGAAGACTGTTACCAATGGTATCCTTTCTACACTACTCGCGTTTCCCTAAATGTCTATGCCAATTTAATATCTTATGGCTAGTTTTCTAGAGCCTAACGCGCACATCCATCAACAAGAAGCAACATCAAAAGGATCTACAACCTAAGTTTCATGCAATCATAAGTAAATACAAAGGAGGGTTTAGCCTAGCATGTCAAGGATAAAGTAGGTACATAAATCAATCAAACAGCACATAGACATATTGAATGATTAAGGATAAACAATCTTACTTGATTAAAACATGGATTAAAGGTAGTTACAATAGGTTTTTGAGGCCCTAAAAATGACGACCTATAAAGCTCCTAAAACGACTTGGGTTCGTCTCCATAGGGTTATACAAAATTATCCCAAATGTTACACACTAATAAACCACTAAAAACGGTGTAAATTTACAGAGTGTCACCGCGACGGCGTCGCTTATGTGCTCTACAGCCGTCGCCCACGTTGATAATTTTAGATCCTTTTTAATTTCGGCCAGTTCCTCAATGGCCGTTGCCATTAATCCTGACGCCGTCACAAGCTTGATCACGACGGTGTCGCTTTTATGGCTTGGACGCGTCTCTAGCCACTGTTTGCAAAAGTCATCTAAAGATTTGGAGTAGGTCCGTAATTTGTCTGTTTCTTCTCTAAATGAGCCCACGTCATGTGTATTTCCTCCAAAGCCATCCAAGTGCTAAACACCTGATAAACCAATGATTAGCACATAACTTGGCTATTTGACTGGATTTAGGGGGTTAAATGACCTTGAAATAATGTATAAAATGACACCTCATCAAACGTACCAACTCAAAGTCTTCCACGAGCATCATACGAAATAAGTTGGTTTTATATGATAACCAACACTTAGTAAAATAAGACAATGCTATAGAAGTGTGAAATGAAATATATTACAACTTTTTTTAATCAACGTACAGATAGAGCTTCAGTAGCTTGTAATAATGATTAAACATCCCCCCCACTTGAGATAAGCCAGTTCAACAGTAATGGTGATACGGGGGGTCTTCAATGATAGGTCTTCCATATAAATGTGACTCCTGAGCCCATTTACCAGAACCATGGATTTCAAGTAACCAGTATCTCCTCAACGGTGAATTTATAGACTATAGGGTAGGATAAGGTGTAATGATGAAACGAAACATATAAAACTCGGGTTTAAAACAAGTAATGGTTAAACAGGTTATTCTAGGGGTATTTTGCACTAAAAATGAGTGCAACAGAGGGTTTTATCATAAGAGGTCAAAAAGATGGTGTAACAAGTCGATAAACGCACACAACAGTACACATATGGGCTAATTTGGGTGTAAATCCTATAATGTTTCCTTCTCGAACCATCTTGTTATCCTTAATTTTATTAATTCAAACAAGAATGTGACATCTTAGTTATTATTAATCTTAGTTTGTAATAGGCTAGTCGGGTTTTAACAGGCTTGGACTTTAAGCTAATATTGTCTATATTTTGGGCTAAAACCCAACAACTAGCCAAGCCCGGCCCATTAAGACAGCCCACGAGCCAACAAAGGGCTTGGACTATAAATGAGCTTCCTCTTAGGCAATGTTAGGGAGGATGTTGGTTGCATTTCGTTTCATTAGCATCCCCCGTCCTTTCCCTTCTCTCTCTTAACGTTCTCTCTTTCTAGCTATACTGAGATTCGACTCATATGGCTTATTTGGTATGCTTATTGTGTTGTGATATGGATTAGATATTAGGAAAACATGTGGTATCAATCGCCAAAGGGTTTTTAGGTGATTTGTTTTGTGGTTTTTAAGATCATTTCGCAAGTTTTTTATGCTTAAATACACGAAAAAAGTGGTTTTATTTTTTATGTTAAAAGTGTTAAAGTTTGTGTTTTTATGTTAGATATAGACTAGATATGTAAACAATTCACATTTTTCACATCTGTTACGTCAATAAATATTCAACTATTTATTTTAAACTTCTACGCATTTGCTTTTAATTTTAATCGTTAAGTTAAATCGCGGGGCGTTAAACTAGAAATCCAACAATAACGTAAACGGGCACCAAACAAATTAAACGTTCTACCGTTCAGCAAGAAATATATTATTTTACAGAAATAAAATTGACTAAACTTTTTATATTTTATTTTTATGGTCACGTAAAACGTTTACGTTTCACAATTTAATACATTTAGGCATACCTGGAAGCACCAAAACTTTTCTACGCTTCAACAAATACCCATTTTTATACCCAATGCTCAAAGTATTATTAAAACATCACCCTTGTTATCACATTGGCTGAATTTATCATAAAAGAAACAAACCAAACCATACAACTTGCAAGTATTACATCTACATTTAAATTTATTCAACTTGTAGCTTCAAATATTACTAGATATTTCCATAAAAGATCAAAGTCACCAACTAGTCCTATCCTCCCCCTAATTTTTGGATGGAAAATGATCCAAAGGAGTCAAGAAGCAAGCAAAATCTTACCAAAGTCTTGTACAACATATCTTTCATTTTAAACATAAGTCAATACAAGTAACATGGCATTTTTCCTCCTTGATTTCCTCCATATGTTTTCTTAAAGTCTTGGACTTTGATATAATATCTAAGACTCATTTCTTGTAGTATATAAGGCAACCAACTAGATAGAAAAACATACAAGTCATTCCTTAGTGAAAGCAACTACAAAATCTCTTTGTCTCTTTCTCCCTTACCCACGGCTTGAACAAACACCCCTAACAAATCCATACAAAATTTATTTATCAAGTATACAAGTGTTCTAGCAACATATTTAAGGTATTACAAGAAGGTTTGAAGGTTTAGTTTAGAGTTTAAAAGGGTTAAGCAAGCAAGGATCAAGATTAGGGTTTCTTTGGATTTAGGGTTTTCTAAGTCTTGGAAGCTTAGGTTTATTATCTAGACTAGGGTTTAGATCTTGTATTTCTTCATCCTACATCATACTAAGGTTATCTAAAACCCTTAAACTCTTAACATTTGTGATTTCATATGTATATTATGTTTATATAGTGAATCACCATCTAGGAAACTTATTAACTTGTTAACAAATGGATTTTTACACTTGATTATGATTTTGTTATACTATTACAAATGTTATATGGATGTTAATATCATGATGGAATGGAAGTTAAGTATTGTAAAGGTATGGTTTATGTTCTAAAAATTATATATAATAGTTACCTAAAAAAGTGTATTATTAAAAAAAAGAATTATATTTTTTTGACTTTTATATTTTTTATTATGAATTAAAAATTGATTTAATCTAAAAATATTATTAAAAATACTAAACTAATTTATAAAAATCTGGAAAAATTATGAAAAGTACTTTGAACTATTTAGCATCTAAGAAAAATGCAAACTAGAAATAAGCCCTACGGATAAGCTGCTAAATAAGCTCATATAAGCTGCTAAGCATAAAACTGAAAATGGCTTTAAATATTAAATGTTACAAACCTATTAATGAAAAAGATCCCAGGGCAGTTGGTAGTGAGTGTATGTGCTAAGGTGTTGGTGATGTGAAAGGGAGGTCAAAGGTTCGACCTTTGTGACCTCTTTTTTTTTACAAAACATTTTTTTTGGTTTTCTTTTTTAAAAAGCTGTAAAATAAGCACAAATGAAAAACTTTAAAATGAAACTTTTACAAAACTCAAAAATTAAGCTAGAAGTAAGCAAAATAAGCTGATAGATTAAACTTTTTAGTACTAAGTGACTTAAACTAACTGTTAGGCCTTTTTAGGTATAATAAGCACTTGGAAAAGAAAATAAGCTAAAAACAAATGATTACCTAACCCTAATAAGCAATAATATGCTAAAATAAGCAAAGAAAGTAAGCTAGAAAGGACTGAAAAGCATGCTAAAACAGATAACTACAAAGACAGTTTACAAGGACTAAAGGCTACTTTTAAACTAAGATTTAAAGGCCATAAGCTATCCTTATGGCTTAATGACCTAAATGGAAATCAACCTTATACTTTAAGCTTCAAGAATCAGCAAAGAATAAGCATTTTGAAACACATATAAACTATGAAATGACCAATGAAAAAGGCAACTTAGGCTAACACGATGTTTTTGGTATTTTTCAAGTTTTTACAAAAGACTAAAGGGCTTTTGCAGCCCTAAATTTAAGCTACTAAAAGAAAGCTAATTTCAAAAACAAGCTCAAACAGATTGAGCTTATAGCACAATGAACTTGTGCTATGAAAATCAAATTCTAAAACAAACTTATACTATCTAAATTTGAAGATCAAAAAGTGGTGTTCACCCTTGAAAACTGAAAAGCTTACTATGGAAGTTTTAAACCAAAACCCAAAATGACAATACCAGACTATGACACTTGTTTCTAATACATGTTAGGACTTAAAAATGAAACATAAACCAATACTAATACGTAGCTTGTAAGAAACTTAGCATACAAGCTAATTGCAAAAGCTTTAAAACCACAAATTTAAGACATGGTAACTAAAAACCTTGAAAACAAGTTTTGACCCCTAAAAACTTTTGAAATCCGAGTAAAAGAACTTAAACAAGCTTAACAAAGTTGGACTTAGAACTGAATGAGCTCAAACAACATTAACCTTAGTTAATGCTGCTTGACCCAAACACCCCTTTAAGTTATTAAAAACCATTTTAAACTTGAAACAGATTTAGAAAACTTATAAAATCTCAAAACAAATTAAGCACAAGGTTAACTAAGGACAATAAAGCAATTAGAACACAAAAATAAGCAGTTAAAATAAGCAAACTAGATTAAGCAGTTTAAAGCAATATAATGACATTTTTGTACTAAAACATGAACAAAGAAAATTTAACTACAAGCAAGCATAAATAAGCATTAAACAACATATATACGCATAGATAAGCAAAGAAAAGCATAAAGTAAGCAGTAAATAAGCAGTGCAATAAGCAAACAGTAAATGAGCTTTAAAACTTGAAAATGAGAACTTACAATTCCCTTTGCACAAAACAAGGGTAATAAGCTTTTGAAAAGCAAGATCTAAAAGCTCCAGCTTATCATAGATAAGCTGGTATTATTTATAAGCCCGTCTAATATTGGCTTATCATCCATAAAACCAAGGTAAATTTTAGGGAGATTTAAAGAACAAAAAGCTCAATTAAGCTTATGAGAACACTTAATTGAGTTGAACAAGTATAAAAGAGCTTATAGAACAAACTTTAGAACAAATTTAAGCTGATAAAGATTAAGACAGAATTTGAGACAATATGAGTAAAATAGGATTTCATTAAACATTAAAAAGGATTACATAACTTTTAAAGCTGAGAATTACACTATTTAAAAAGACATAAAAACATAAAATAAGCTGGAAAAATAAATCTACACTACTCCTAAAACTACATACATCATTACAATGAAAAACGAATCCTATTTATAAAAAAAAACTAAGGTGCAGGGGTCTTGAACTTGTGTTTGTTGTGTGAGAGGGTCGAAGTCATCATCTTAGCCATCCATTTTGCTTTGGCTTCAAGGATTGCAATCTGAGCCCTTAAATTTTGTCTCTGTCCCATCAACCAATGGGATATTATGGGATTGCCAAGGTGGATTGGCAGTTTATGGTGTGGGGTTTGTGAGGTTTTTGTCGTAAGGTGATGGATGAATAGTAGTGGCGGGAAAATGGTTTTGGGTACTGTTCATTTAATTTTTAACGGGAGTTAGGGGGTAAGGGACTAAAGGTGCAAAGGGTTAAAGGTTGTAGGTACTAACTGTGAAAGGGTTTAAAGGGGTAAATGGGCTAACTTGGTTATCTGGTTTGGGCTTTGCTGGGCTTATTTTATTAAGTTTGGGCCAGATTTAATTTAAATAGGATTTTGGGCTTTTGATTATTAAATAAGCATATTGGGCTGATCCGGGCCATTAAGTGGGGTGCGGGTTGGCCCATTTAAGATGCACACGTCTTTTGGCTTCGACTTTGACTTTGACTTTTTGACTCTGACTTTGACTTTTCACTCTCTTTCCATTCTCGTGCTCGGTTTTGTCGGTTTTGGCTTCATTTTTGTCCTTTAGTGAATATCCGTTACCTGTACAATATACAAAGCAAAACAAGCATATATTTGGCATTTTATGTCCATTTTTTGATCATTTAGGCTCGTTTTAATAGGTAAAATGTATGTGTAATTAAGCACATACCATATGGAATCTCGCATGCATACCAAAAGCTTAAGGGGTTCTACAAAGGTGTATTGAACTTAGGACCCGATTACATTCAAAATGCGAAGACGGAAGAATGGCTCACACGCGGGCACAATAGCATGCATGAGATAGAATGAAGAGAAGAAGTGGAAGAAAAGTCTAACTTAAAGACTTCGCTGTAAACAAAAGTGCTTCTCGGAAGACAACCCGGAATGTTATTTAATTTTATCGAGTCTGTCATCCCAGACATCAATACGGCACATCCGCTCCATACCATACTTCGTATTGATTGTCTGGACGTTATCAGTCTTTACTTTTTATGCACTTTAAAAACATTATTGTCAGTTCTGTCAATACGGCGTATTCATGCACATGATACGGCGTATTCAACATACTGACCCATATTTAGATACTTTTTACAGGTTTCTTAATATGGCGTATTCCAGTTTATGGATACGACGTATCGATCTCCTGTATAGTTTGTTTAGTTTAGTTTAAATTAACCGTAGGTACCAAGATAGGAATGCACATGTTTTTCCTATGAATTATACAGGACCTCGTGAAAGAAATATCGACGAATATTGGTGGAGAATTTACAAATCTGGAGATCTTGAAGTGTTAGAGTCTTGAAACTTTAAGGCAGTTGTTCAACATGAATTCTTGCTAATAAACTCAACATGGAGAATGTACCGAGCAATTATCAGGGGAGTTTCTCATTCTGATTCTTTTAATTTCTGTATTTTTAATGTTTTATCTATACAACGAGGACGTTGTATAATTCAAGTGGAGGGATGGAATTACTTGTCCTATTTTTTACATTCACACTAAAATGCTTAAATTATGCTCAAATTAAAAAAAATCAAGCATGCTTTTGTGAAATTACTTGATACATAACCCATACACAATAACCCTTGTTAGATATTGTGAGGATTTAGCCTTTCCGTTTCCAAATGTTTACCCAAATTCCACAAAATATGAGTGTGTCGGTGATGTTGTAGACTTTAGAACTTGGCTTGATATATCACTTGAGACCACAATGATGAGTATTATGGATATAATTGGAGTAACTTGTTTAAATTGGTAAATTTTAGGATTACACCAAAATCGCCTTTCCATATTGTTTATTAACTAACTACATCGGTTAGTTAACCTCCCATTTAAACCCTTTGTTTACTCTCACTTTAAAAGTAAGATTCTCGTAGAACAACCTGTAGAGCCAATCCTTTAGGAGCTACACCAATTATTTGCTTCATTACACCCTTACACCTTAACCTACTATGTTAGATTAAGTTTAATTTACAGTTGCTAGTTTCTTAAAATGTAAAGTTTGTATTTTCCAAGTCTTGTGTCATTTTCAATCTATGGTGCGGTTGGAAATTTTGCACATTGCAAATGGGAATGTATATTAGTAGTCAAAATTCATGTGATTTTACTACCATCACAATTATTGGTGAATCCGAAGAACAAAGAACTATCGAATAAATTATCCGGAATTATTATGATCGTAAAGACGGTGAAACTACACCGAGATTTGAAGCATAGTTAGCAAAAAAATATGAGAAAAATTGCAACAAAAAAAGAAGGAAAGTTTGAAGATAATCGTTTCGCAAGAGCATCACCGAAGGAATTACACGAAGGATCGATTATTCGTTGATACGCAACAAAAATCAACGATGTAAAGTATTGTACGAAGTGGAAGATATCGCCACTTGCCTTGTAGAGTATGTAAAGTTTTGGGATGATTGGGAAGTTGACCGTTACGGGAACACCAACTTAGGTTGTTGTTTTTGATCGATGATCAAGACGTTGTATATAGTCGTGTCTTAATCATGGTAACAGTAGGGAAAAAGTGTCTAACAACTTGTACTTTAGGCTTAATCTATTTGTTTCTTGATTTTTATTTAACAACAATTTACTTCCCTCCCACCTGATGATTAGCCGCTGGTTTTACGTGAATGAGGATTTGTTCAAGCATGCAAGTCTATTCCGTCGTTACGGCCATGTATGCATGTCTCAGCTGCCTCGTTGGTTTACTACTTTTGGTGAAAGTTAGAAGGTTCCTACCCTATATCATTCTTCATCCTAACCATTGGTTAAATTCGAATGGGGATATGATCGAACACACATGTCTATTCCGTCGTCACGGCCATGTATGTGTGCTTTAGCTGCCCTGTTGGAGTGGTACTTCTGGTGAAAGATTGTAGAATGATCAAATCGTAAGCCTTTCCATACAAAAACCTATATTTACCTTTATAAACTTGTTACTCCTTGGCTTTAGTGGTGGAGATGTGTATCCTTGCCAAGCTTATGATAGAATACTCGTCATGACCGAGCAATTGAGCGAATTAGTTAAATGTTACCACATAGATTAATTGAGTGATTTGAGTGTTTTCATCTTCCTATTTCGTGAGGTGTTTGGTTGTGTACTTGTAATAGATCGAATAAATGGTTTAACGGAAAATATCCTTAGGGATACATTTTTATAAACTTCTAAAGGCTACTTGAGGACTAGTAGGATTCAAGTGGGGGGATATTTGATGACATCAAATAACGTCTATTTTATAGCATCATTTATCCCATGTTATTAACCCCTTTTGTATAATTATTTCAAAGAATTGTTACTTAATCATTTATATTTGAGAATTGCAGTAATTATGGAGTACTTGGTGAAAGTTAGCAAAAGGCGCGCATTTTGGAGCTTAAATAAAGATATTTTGAAGATTACTATTCTGAAGACCAATACACCGTATCCATCAAGGAAGATACGGCGTATCCGTGCATGCACTCACTAAAGACCACAAAAGAGTGAAGATCAATACGCCGTATCCAGAAGAAATCAATATGCCGTATTGAAGATATAGTATGTGAATATTCTGGAAGATATCAAACGTGATCCCTACTCCAAGAAACCCCAATACGTCGTATCCAATTCCTTGGATACGCCATATCGAACCGACTTCCAGACCCTATAAATACAAAACTCAAAAACGAGTTTTAAGTGTGCTAAATCATATTCTCGATACCTAAACCATAAAAGTCGATTTTTAGAGGAGAAAAAGAGTAGAAGAGCTCTTGCAACGCATTCCAATCCATAAAAGACAATGTTTAATTCCATATACTTTAGTAACCGTTCAGTTTTTGGTATCATTCGTTAATTCAGTTAGTTTACCTTGCCTAAATAATTGCTTTTGTATTTATTATGACGCTTAAAGGCTAATACCTTCGGGTATTAGCCATTATTATAAAGATCTGAATATTTGGTATTGTTTATCTCGATTTCTTGATTTATTGTTGAATGCTTATTTATGTTTATCAATTTATACTTGTTTACGTGATTTTGTATGCGGCCTATCATTCAACCGGATCTAGTGATACGGACCAAGTAATCTAGAGTTTGGGATAGCTCTCTATATAGTGATTTATACATCTAGAATTATAGTATCATAAATATTGTCCTGCTAAATCCGTGTCTAGGATACGCTTCGGGCTTAACTAGTTAATTGGATATTGCATTTGGTTTATTGAACGTGTTGACTAGAAGGTGAACCTAGATAATTCAATAAATAACGTACTGATTCCATTGGATTGTTAGACAAGTGGACTACTAGAGTATAAATCGCCATTAAGCGGTTAGTGGGTAAAGTCTTTATGAGCTAGGGTTTAATAAGATCGCCATTGCTTTAATCCCTAAGATAGATTATAATCAGCAAATAAGGATGCTTTATGCGGATGCTTTAATTGTGACAGAATTAATGTGTCTAGGTCTTAGGAAGAAGTCCCGCCTAAGTCTTAAGAATGATATGCCACATCGAGAGAAGAAATCATTGCACTTAATAAACAAACCAACGTTCTAATCAGATTAATAATGGTTAATACAGTTTTCTATCATAAGGCTCGACCGCTCTTTTACCTTCTGTTAATTAGCTTGCGTGGGTTAAAGTGTCTTGAAGTGATTGTAGTCACCGACCAAACCCGTGCCAGTCTGTCAGGCTGAAACCCCCTTTTTACCTGTTAGAATTAGGATTAGAACTAACATAGGATTAGCATAGGTTTGACACAGATTAGAATTAACTTAGATTAGATAAACCAAAATATAAATAAATTGACAGATTTAACCCCGCTTTAAGTGTTCAACACCCTACTTACCACGAATTTACCACTGACCGGGTACACTGCCTGTTAAAGTGTTGTTTTTTGTTAAGTCGGCAAAATATAAATTTAAAACTTGAACTATCATAAATAAACACCACACAACGACACATCATTGAGCATAAAAGAGGATCATTCCCAGAGCTGGTTTATTCAACGCAGTCCCAGTTGGATGGTCGTTGAACTGAACTGATTGCTTGCATCTTTTAGTTGACTTGAAATAATCATGCAATTTATCAACATTATTCCTTTTTCTTTTAGCAAGCTAGTTCATTTTGATGATTAGATCTTGTTCTTCCAGAGTGCAGTTGAGGTCCGATTCCAGTTCTTCATGACATCATCAAGTCTTTGTCTCATTTGAGTGTAAATAATTTTCCACCCAGCTCCGGTCCTATTGAGACAAGCATCAAGAACCTCCTTCCATTCACCAATATATAAGTCACTGACTTTGAAGTTGTAGATGACTTTAGTTGTGTCATCATCTCCATATACCTTTAGACTGGTAAGACCTTTCCTCTAGTGAGAACATCACAATTTGTGATCTTACCTTTGGCCCTTTTGTTCAGCATCTTAAGTCAATACTTGTCATACTTCACTCTGTCTTTATAAAACTTTTCAACTACATCCTGACCAAGAGTTTTAATCAAGAACTTTTTGCTACTTTTTCTTTCAGATTTGACTGCTTCAGCTTTGGCAAGTTCTTCAATCCCTTTTTGGTTCTTCATCTCTTCTTCAGTCATTTGATATGTTTTACCAAACTCAGTGATGTATGTGAATTTCTTAAGAGGTTTGGACTTGGATGATTCTTCCAAGGTGCTTGAAGGTATGTTTTCAGCATCAGAGTCACTATCAGACTCTTCATCAGTAACTATATCTTCTTGGGACATAACTTTCTATCCTTTGTCTTGGCTTTGCTCCCCTTCAGTTCGAGGGGTGGTCTTGACAGCACTTGTGATGAATGGTGATTGGAATGGCTGAGTTGTTATTGAAATGATGATAGTTTCATTTGTTATTGTTGTTGGTTTAGTGTTTATTGATCAGGTTTGCAGCATCAGCATCCTTTGCTTGTCTTCTTTGGAAAAGCTGAATAATAGTTTCTTGATTGGTGTTCTTCTTCCCCTCAGCAGGGTGAGTGTCAACTTGGCTTGCTGAAGGAACACTTAGAGTTTCAGCTTTTTGTGATGCTGATGAGATGACATCAACAAACTTATCCAAAGAAACAGCAACCTTGTTCATTATGTCTGGAATGGCATCCACGACCTTCAGCTTTGCCATCTGAGATGAAAGAGCAGTGAAGGAACTGGGCAAAGCTAGTAAGTCAGCTAGAATGTCCAACTTGAAGCATTTCAAAGATGTAACCCTCGTTTTGACAGTTGATATGGAGGTTTGAAGTTCAACCAACTTGTCAGGAATCCCTTTCAAATCAGCAAGGACATCGATTTCCATTTTTTTCAACATATTCTTTCAAATACCTCAGAGTCCAATTGACTTCCTCAAACTCGGTAGGGAGCTCTTTCAGCTTAGTTAGAATGAAAGATCTGAAATCATGAGCTTTAATCAGCTTATAAATTTAGGTTTGAGAGAGTTTACCAGAAGCTTAGTGAGTTGTTGAACATTTGGGTATAATGGTTGAGCTTTTAGGATTGTAGCTTCAGCTTCAGCAACTGCTTTTTCTTCCTCTAGTTTGATATTTTGAGACTAAAGAAGATAAAGTTGATTGGTAAGCTCTTGGATCTGAACTGTCCTTAGAGATGGAGGAGATGATTTGGGAACTGAAGTATCTTCAGTTTCTGTATCTGTTTCAATCTCAGTCTCATCTTCACTGGACACTTGAATTGGTTGATCATCTTTAAGGGAGTCTAATTCCATAAAGCCTGCAGTTGTCTTTTGCACAATTTCTACTAGGTCTTCCATTTTGATCTCTTCGTCATCAGTAGAACTTTGGAAGTTATATTCCACCGTCTCAAAATAGATGAAAGTTATATTCCACCGTTACAAAATAGATGTTCACTTTTTAAAAACATAAAGTTTTAGAAAATCTCACTAAGTACATTCGACACAAATCTACGTACTAAACTTTATTTTAGTTGGTTAAAATATAAAATGAACATTTATTTTAGTTGGTTAAAATCAATATCAAATTATTATTATATATTATTATTATTATTATTTTATGAAGCATCAATTTATTAAAAAATAGGATTTACAGTAAGTTAGTGGGAAGCCGAAATACTATCTGAGCCTCAACTCCTTTTACTATAGCAAAACCAATCTTATTATTATTATTATTATTATTATTATTATTATTATTATTATTATTAAACCCACTTTATTAAGAAACTCAAGAGATTACAACAAATTAAAAGGAAGCCGAGATACTATGGGCTCCCACTCCTCTAGTTATAGCAAAGCTGATCCTACTAAAAATATAAACAGCAGTACGTGCCCCAATATCTTGAGTCTTTGAGAACTTTCGGATCCGTTTAAGTAATGCCATTGCATCATTCTCAAGTTCCCAAAAAGAAGAGAATTGGGTAGGGGAAAAAACCATATCCAATATCTGCACACTTAGCCTCATACTTGACGCGTTTACGTTGTGCACCCTCAATCACCGCACGCCCAGGCACAAAATCAATCACCCCAGTTTACGTCAAGGGCGATGAACCTGTCAGATCCACATATCAGCTGGACGTAAGGGTTTGTCCCGCCCTCCACTAAGCCCAATATCAACTTCTTTACCGGTTGAAATTCTGGATCGAAAATAAATGTCGACAAGAGTATCACGCACAATGTTATTATTATTGTTTTATATTTTAATATCTTTCGTCAAAAAACTTCTTTTGAACGGTGAATACCAGCAGAAAAAGACTAATTTATTCTTGACAATGACTTTTGATGAGAACCAATTTTCTTATGTAGACTTTACTCAATTTCATTTGTGACAATGTGGCGTTTAAGTAGGATGCCAAACATAAATTCAAACCTTTTTTATATCTCAACTTAAATTCAAACAAAAACCTTTTATCATACGTTATTCCAGTCCACTACCTACACAAGACTTTTTCAACTTTTACAACGGCGTAAGAAAATAATATCCACGTGTGGGCCCATGAGGATGACACGTATACAAGAAGCATCCTATGTAGGTAGCCGTTACAAAGGAACGAATTAACGTTGGAAATGGTTTGACGTTGTTTGGTTCTTTTTGACTGAGCCATGGCCCGTTGCTAATCTACGCCGTGTGGACCATGTTCTTGTCATTGTCCAATGACCATAGGGTTGACTTGATCAATTCCTTGTATTTTTTTCCTTCTCATCTATCAAAGTGTTGCTGTTTTGGTATTTGAGGCTAGATGTAATAATGTAATGGTATAGATGTAATGGCCATCACAATAGGATCGAGGACATTACTGATACATCGATTTTCTCTTTTTACAACAATTTTATGATTAACTTAGTGTAATAAACAGACCGATTACATCACAAAAAACATATCTTACAAAAACAATCAAATTATACACACTCACACACAACAAAAAAGGAGTACCCGGTCATGTTTACGACTAATTAGTGGTTTTTTGGGCATGCGACGCGTCGGAGATGAGGCTCCGTAACGGGTGGGATTAGCGGCGAACCCACGACTCTAAGTCATCAAGTGCCCAATATTCCTTTTTCAAAAGTAAGTAAAGAAAAATGAGCTACAATATAAGATTTCATTAAAACTAGTAAACGAATTAAGATAACATATATTTATTTTGATATATTAGTTAACTAACTAAACGTGACATGTATTTTTGTTACACAAAATTTCGGGACCAAGTTCACTAAGAAGAAATCAGGATTTTTAACAAAACTTTACATTAGGCGGTAAACATCCATTGGGTTCCCGTGAATCTTCGGGAACCCCCTAAGTCCGCCCCCGGATGGGATGCGTCCCATGTGGAGGTCGACTATGTATTCGACCGACCCATTACGAACAGTCTGGTGAATTATATAATTGGATTAGTTAACAAGATATTTATAAAGTGGTGTTAGAATTTTTTGTAACTTGGTATCTTGAACTACTAAAATGTGGCTTTGTTCAAATTGAAGTTCCAAATCGCATAGACAATAAATTTGTTGTTACGCCAAGTTTAGTTGGTTTTGGATTAAAGAACATAGCAAAAGAAAGATTATGTTTTTCAAAGCGATGAATACTCTACTAAGTGGGCACACGAGGTAACATTGTCTTACACATATTATTTTTGAAATACGACGTCTTATCTTCTTTTTCTTTTTTTTGTGAAAAATGATATTTGATTTCTAAATTATATAGTTACAATTCTAACTCGCTTGTAGATGTTCAGAAACTTGTTTGCAGATGGTGGAATTTGGATGTTCAACCTTACGAATCATATGATGGTTGGCTCTCTTAGTTCAAATCTATCCGATTTAGATCTAAGACGAAAGATGTGTTGGAATACGTCTTTTACGTTTCTTGGTGGAGCATTTGGTACTTCAGGAACCAACTCCTTTTTTCGGATTATATTCCCAGGAAGGATGCTATTTTCGACGATATTATTTTACGCTCTTTTAATTGGTGTGTTGCTAGAAGTAGTAAAGTTTTGAACTGGGTTAGTTGGCTTCAATACCCTTATTTGATTCCTATGTAATTTTCTAGCTTCTTGCTAGTGGTTCTAATAAAGTTGTCGTTCAAAAAAAAAAAAAACTCGCTTGTAATTTTTTTTATAACGACAATTTTAACTATCTCACAATATTTTAACCACACTATCTCACATAATTTAAGCATGACTTGAACCCACAACTACTTGATTAGACAGCTTCACACACAACATGAGATACCATTGGGATACAAACCATTTGGTGTTTGTAAATGACATACTTGACATGTTTTATGAATTGAAACCACAAAGTTCATTAGGTTGTGTTAAAACCATCCAAGACATGTAGTCATGTAGACCTAATACCAAAGGTCGAACATATACCAATTATAATGGTAAGCAAACCAACGTAAATACGCTTAGACTTCGTGAATCTGATTCAGATTCGGCTCCTCCGGAGGTAGCTACTTTGTACCCAAACTGAAAGTAATAGAGAACACCGTTAGCTCACTTCGGGTTTTGAATCCGAGACCAACTTCCGACGTGAGAGTAAGTATTGGTATGTGCGAGAAATGTGAAGAGATAAAAGGGAATAGAGAGTAAGTCTGGTTCGGAGTGTGTGTAAACTTGTCCGTCAATGGGAGCGGGACCTCTTCTATTTATACTACTCGAATGTCGAGAACTATGGTTGTCGTCATCGCTGAGTTAGTACTTCCACTGTATTCGCTGGTCTGGTTGCCGTGACACACTAGACGAGCGTTGTGGTCCTAGTGTCGTACTCTTCCAGTACACTGTCAGTGTACTTATCCTGACTAGTACCGATTTTACTGACTTCGGACCTGAACAATCCTTCGATTGTCCAGCTTCGAATGTTTGCTACAAGTCTTTTTAAAAGTGGGTTAATTATGATTATCTTTCGAAGGAGACTATACCTTAGCATCTATGTGGCTGGATATGCGCACTCACTCATCTCCTATCACCGCTAATCCATTCTCTTTCTGTTACATATACTTATGTATTCTCATGGATTATTGAGAATTATAGTTTAAGGAGGAGACATCCCATTCAGTTACACGATTGAGCTATATAGCCTGTTTACCATACTCGTATGGAATTTGATTTGAAGACGGATGTGGCGGGATGAAGTGTCATTTGAAAGTGTTACAGACTCAACATTTAGATGCATTATGTGACATTAATAATGACTACGTTGTTTAACACAAATTCACAAACTTATCCTAAGTAATCGTTGTTATTTACCGACCAAAAACTCATTTATGCTTAATTACACAGATATATTTTGGATGAACCAACATAAATAGTATTTATAATACTTTAACTGAAAGATGGACACCTCGTTCGTTTTTTTTTTACCTTCATACTCTTTCGTGTCCCACATTTGGTTTGGTCGTAATACAAGTTAAAAAAAGACCGGGATGATGTTGCAAGCTGCTAGTCACAATAATCTCAATTTAAGACTAGTTATTTTTTTTTTAACGACAACTTTATTAGAACCCTCTAGCAAGAAACTAGAGCAACATTACAAAGGAATCAAATACGGGTGCTGAAGCCAGCTATCCCAACTAAACAAGTTTTTACATCTAGCTGAACACCAATTAAAAGAACGAGAAACAATATCATCAAAGAGAACATCACGCCTAGGAGATTTGTCCGTAAAGAGCAAGTGGTTTCGAAAGTTCCATAAACTCCACCAGAAAACATAAAAAACTCCTTCCAAAAGCCCTTTAATTTTAGAACCCAACCTTAAAGACTTGAGCCACGAAAGCCATTCTGAATACGACCCTACATGCGTCCAAGAAATATTCCACCAACGGCAAATAAGGCGAGACACATCCATGGCCACTTCACAGCTGAAAAAAATATGAGATGCGTCTTCATGTGCAACCCCACATATCGGACATAGCGTAGATAAAACCTGAACTCCTCTATTGACAAGATTCAACCGAGTGGGTAAACGATCAAGGTGGAGTTTCCAAGCGAACACATTAACCTTAATAGGGATGGACTTAATCCATCTGGTAGCTACTTCCTCTTTAGGAAGAAAAAATTCATCCAAAAGATTTCGAGCATCCTTAACTCGAAAAATTCCGTCCCCATTTAAATCCCACACCCATCGATCGATAGAATCAGACAAGATAACCGAACCTAATAGATCTTGAAGTGCCTCGAGTTGTTGAGATTCGACACCTCCACGAACGGACCGCCTGAAAGAAAGAGTAATAGAACCTTGCAATTTTTCTGCCACAGAACAATTTTTATTGTTTTCCAGAGCAAACAACCGCGGAAAAAGAGAACAAAACTGTGTATCTCCATTCCAGACGTTATTCCAAAAACTAGTATGAATACCAGACCTCACTCGAATTTTACAATAAGAAATAAGATTCACACCCATATTCTTAAGGGAATGAATTTCATGGATAATAGTGTTCCAAGTCGAAGATTTAAAAGGAGAGGTCACCTGAATGTTAGAACCGTGCATGGCAGAGATGAACCGGTACCATAGCGAATTGTCGTGAGAAATAAAACGCCACACCCACTTGAATAAGAGAGCCCTATTCAGCGCGAAGAAACTGGAAACACCTAAACCTCAATGTTTTCTAGAAGCAAAAACCTTCGACCATTTGACCCATGAAGTCTTTCTTTCATCTCCTTGCACACCATTAAAAAAGTTCCTACGAAGAGATTCCAGCAGATTCAATATGGACTTTGGCACCTTATACAAAGACACACTATAAATTGGCGTAGAGCCTAAAACCGATTTAAGTAACGTGAGGCGACCCCCAATAGAAAAAGTATTGATCTTCCACTTCGATAAACGAGACTTAAGCTTGAGGATCGTTTCATCCCACGCTTTCAGAACAACCAATGTTCAAAGCCGCTGAATACACGGTCGCAGAATCAACTCCTACCTCGAGGAGTTGACTTTTCGAGAGGTTAATCTTCAGACCTGACGATAAAGAGAAACAATGGAGAATTTGCATGATGTCCCTTAAATTATCATTAGTCCACTCTCCAATGAACACCGCGTCGTCTGCGTAGAAAAGATGTGAGATTATAAAAGACGAATCAATCTTAATACCTGAGAATATACCCGCCTCAACAACCCTAGTGAACGACAAATGAAGAGCCTCCATTACAAGAATGAAGAGATAAGGAGCCAAAGGATCCCCTTGTTTCAACCAACAATGGAACTGAAATTCAGCAGTCGGACTCCCGTCAACTAAAATCGAAGCCATTCCAGAATAAAGGCTTCCTTTAATCCAAGAGTGCCATTTAGATCCGAACCCAAAAGAAGAAAGCACGTCGTCCAAAAAATCCCACCTTATGGAATCATAAGCCTTGGCAAAGTCAATTTTGAGCACCATAGCTTGCTGTTTTTTAAGTTTACACCAAGAAAGCAATTCATTAATAATGAATGGACCATCAAGAATCTGCCTGTTTGGAAGAAACGCGGTTTGAACCTCCGAAACAAGATCAAAAATAACTACGGAAAGACGCATAGCAAGAATTTTGGTAACCACCTTATAAAGACTCCCAATTAAGCTTATAGGCCGAAAATCACTTACAAGTTTGGGGTCTTGAATTTTCGAAATAAGAGACATAAAAGAGGAATTACAACCTCTTGCAAACGAGTTATGATTGAAAAACCAGCCCACCGCTTCACACATGTCAGGCCCAACAATGTTCCAGAACTTACGAAAAAATTCAAAGGTAAATCCATCCGGCCCAGGTGATTTATTGTCCCCACAAGCCCACACCGCTCTACGGATTTCTTCATTAGAAACAGGTGACTCTAATTCAAGAATCTAATCCGAAGATAAATAAGAAGGGAATTGAAAATTAAGTCTACTGCAAGTCAGACCCGGATCCTGAAATCTTTTAGAAAAATGGGATTTGAATTCCTCTTTAACACAGGTAGGGTCGTCCACCCATACTCCATCTACCATAACACCTTTTACCGAAAGGTAAGCACACTTGCGATTGATGATGCCATGAAAAAACTTAGAGTTTTCATCGCCCTTTATGGCCCACTGAACCTTGGCCTTTTGCATATGATCACGGGCTTCATTCGAGTTAAGGTCATGAATTTGATTCATCAAATTCATACGAGATAGAAGAATTTCTTTTGTCACCCCTCCTTGATCAAGAATGGAATCGATATCAATCAATTTAGATTTAATGTCATTTAGACGACCAGATTGTCTTTGTTTTTGAACCGCAACCCACACTCGAATCTCCTTTTTCAAAAATTGTAACTTCTTTTTGAAACGAATCATTACGTTTCTATCAGAAAGATTAAAGGAAGTCCAAGCATCTTCTACCATTTGAGCAAAACCTTGCAAGCTGAACCACGAATGATATAGTCTAAAAGGAGTGGGTCCATAATCTGTAATGACTTCCCGAAGCAAAATAGGCCGATGATCCGACAGATGTCTGTCAAGACAAATAGCCGAAATATGGGGAAATAAAGAGATTAAGCCATCAGACACCAAAAATCGATCCAACTTACTCATCTTCGAAGCCGACGGGTGGGACCACGTAAAAGAGTATCCTTCCAACAGAACTTCAACCAACCCCGAGTTTCGAATGAAATTATTAAACTCATTAGCTCCTTGAACATTAAAGATCGAGCCCAATCGTTCCCTTTCGGAACGGACTTCATTAAAATCCCCCATTAACATACATTCACCATCCCACCGAGATATAAGAGTCGATAAATAACTCCACAAATTACGTTTATCCACAATCGATTGAGGAGCATAAATAGAAATAATAAGCAACTTGGAATTATTAGGAATCCAAGTCCCAAATAATGCCACAAAATTATCTGATATACTGTGATGATCTTTGCGAAAAACATTAGAGTCTCACGCACAAAGAATACCCCCAGAATTTCCAACGGCTTCACTACATATATAATCAAAAGAATTGTTGCCCCATATGAAGCGAACCTCCATAGCCGAAATATTATCCGACTTAGTTTCTTGAAGAGACAAAAAACTCACCTTATGTTTAAGGTTTAACTCCCTGATCCATTTCTTCTTAGCCTTGGATCCCAGGCCCTGAATGTTTAATGAAAGGCAATTCATTGAAAACCGCCACCAGCTCCTTGTGATCCAATAATCTGCTCCATGTCTTTCAAACTCCCATTCATAGCGAAACCCATGGCTTGACCAACCTTGATCATGTCATTTAAGACCTCCAATATAGAGCCACCTTTATTTTGATGTTGTCCACCAACTCGTCTGACAGGTGAAGTTTGATCCTCAATTGGTGACGAATCCACCATAATTCGCGAACTAAGACCCCCAGAAAGAGGTGAAACATGGTCCTTATTTTTTACCTCCTGATCATCGTTATCCTGTCTATCCTTCACGGGGGTAAAGCCTGGAGGGTGCGTAATACTCGTATCCATACCAGATTGTCCCACATCATCTTTGTTTTTCTTAAGAAGATCATATATGTTGAACGGATCACTTGAATTTTCCTTCTCATTTACCGAATGGACCTGATCATTACCCAAAGTGTCATCATTGTCACCAAAATATGTATCTGAAACAGCCTCTACATCACTTTCAGCGTCCTCATTAACATGTTGACTATTCTCGACTTTGTTCCCTACGTTCTCAGCAACTCCTTTGTCAGATTCGTCATCTGAACAGTACACACCATCGTTCCGTATACTTCATAGAACACCGGAGAAACAACAACAGTTCCTTGGCACGAATCACAAAGATTTTACGCATTGAACACTAATCTGAATTTCTCTAGATGTTGTTCTTCGATTGGTCTGAACAAAACTCTTTTGCGGGCAAATAAATCATCCTTACTCTCTTCAATATCCATCACCTCACCCCATTTAGACCCAATTTTGAAGAACGTAGGTCGTGACCAAGCATGAAGAGGTACTCCTTCAATATCAACCCAAACAATCTGTTCCTTGGATACAAAGTCCGGCTGGGCGTTATTCAAGCGATTAAACTAGGAAGCAACTCCCACGTGTTTCATAAAATTATTCTTAGCTTTAAGCGTGTCCAATTCAACCATCACCCACAAACCTCCTAGATAAGTAAGCTTAACATTTTGAAAACCCTCATTCGATAAAAGAACTCGAAGATTAGCAATAGAGGCGAATTGTTTAACTTCCCCCATAACAAACTTTTCAAGATCACTCTTAACCACACATGAATCATCAAGAACAAGAGCAGGTCCAAAGCCAACCGAATTACCTTTCACCGCCGACACAAATGAAGAAGCATTAGTAAAATTTGGTCTGGGATGCTGAGGAGGGTGTGGTTTTTGTAGCGGAGCACGTTCAAATCTCTCTACATTAGCATGTAAATGCATTCGCCCAATCCATAAAGTACAAATATTTCCAACAAGCCTATCGACATTGTCGACCTTAATAAAACGGACAAACGCAAAACGTTTACCTGCCTTTGATTTGCGATTAGGAATAAATACATCCACCACAGTCCCATAGGTATGACAAATACGCCACAAGTCTTTAGCCGTGGTATCATCCGGGAAATTTATCACACAGATTGATTTAGAAATCGATCTTGTATAATCAGCGTTACTTCAGAATCTGGTCGCCATAAAAGAAAGCAAAAAACTCTATCGATTTGGATTGAAGGGAGATCTACCAACGAAGGATCAGAAAACAAAATACAAAACCAAAAATCACGTCGAATCAAATAAAAAGCAATCAGGGAATGGAAACAATGAGAGTGACACCCCCCCCTAACCCCCCCCCCCCCCCCCCCCGGGAATTATATGATCACTTTAGGAGTAGGAATCAATCAAGAATCGAAATCCTAAACCCAATCACAATATAAAAGCTAACGGAAGAAAGCATCAACATAGATCACACATCAATAATCGCCTGTTCAATGAATGGTGATTACAAAAGAATCAAGCAAGGTAGTAGCATCGGAACAGATCCGACATTGTGACGGCGGTATCAAATCTAATATACATATATTTAAGACAAGTTATTTGAACTAATTATATCGCTATCCATGTCTAGTTTTAAGCAAGTACAACACCAAATAGGTTATGCGATCACAAGTATTTCTGCCATTGAATACATGATTACATGGTCACATGCATTCAATTCAGTATCTCACCTGATCATAAGTACAATAATAATCCAACATGATTTATTTTCTTTCCATTTTTTCTACAACATTGTTAATACATGTACAAAAAACTTTTAGTTGCCGGATATTAGAGGTGGCAAATGGGTTTGTTTGGGTCGGTTTGGGTCATGGGTCATAGGTCAAATGGGTCATGGGTCAAACGTGTCATATTTTAAAAATGGGTCTAACGTGTCATGGGTCAAACGGTTTGGGTCAGGTCGACCCACTAAATTATGGTGTTTTCATACATTTTTGAACGTTTTATAAGTTTCGTCAATCTTTTTACGTTTTCGTCGGTTTTTCCCTTTTTTGTCTGATTTCTTACGTTTTCGTCCGATTTCATAAGTTTCGTCTGTTTTTTACGTTTTTGCCCGTTTTCGTCAGATTTCTTACGTTTTCGTCTGTTTTTTACGTTTTCGTCCGATTTCTTACGTTTTCGTCAGATTTCTTACGTTTTTGTCCGATTTCTTAAGTTTTCGTCCGATTTATTACGTTTTTGTCCCTTTTTTATGTTTTCGTCCGATTTCTGACGTTTTCGTCCGTTTTTTATGTTTTCGTCGGATTTCTTACGTTTTCATTAGTTTTTTTACGTTTTCGGCCATTTTGTACGCTTTCGTCAGATTTCTTATATTTTCGTCTATTTTTTTACGTTTTCGTCCGATTTCTTACGTTTTCGACCGTTTTTACGTTTTCGTTAGATTTCTTATGTTTTCGTTAGATTTCTTACGTTTTCGTCTGTTTTTTACGTTTTCGTTCGATTTCTTACGATTTCGTCTGTTTTTACGTTTTCGTCCGTTTTTTTACGTTTTCGTCATATTTCTTACGTTTCGTTAGTTTTTTACGTTTTCGTACGATTTATTACCTTTTTGTCTGTTTTTTTACGTTTTCGTTCGATTTCTTACGTTTTCGTCCGTTTTTTACATTTTCGTCACATTTCTTACGTTTTCGTCCTTTTTACGTTTTTGTCCGATTTCTTACGTTTTCGTCTGTTTTTTACGTTTTCCTCCATTTTCGTCCGGTATTTTACGTTTTCGTCAGATTTCTTACGTTTTCGTTCGATTTCTTACATTTTGGTCTGTTTTTTACGTTTTCCATGGTTTTTTACGTTGTCGTCCGGTTTTTTACGTTTTCGTCAGATTTCTTACGTTTTCTTCAGTGTTCTACGTTTTCGTCCGTTTTTTTACGTTTACGTCCGTTTTCGTACGTTCTCGTCTGTTTTCTTACGTTTTCGTCCTTTATTTCACGTTTTTTTCTTTTTTTTGAAAACAAATCAAGACATATAAAACGTAAGAAAACGAAGATAGGGGTGAAAAAAACAAAAGAAAACTTCGAAAACGAAGGGAAACAGAAAGGTAAGAAATCGAACGAAAACATAAAAAACGGACCAAAAAGTAAGAAATCGGACGAAACGTAAGAAATCGGACGAAAACGTAAGAAATATGACGAAAACGTAAAAAACGGGCGAAAACGTAAGAGTTCGGGCGAAAAAATAATACATCGGACGAAAACATAAAAAAACAGACGAAAGCGTAATAAATCGGACGAAAACGTAAAAAAACGGACGAAAACGTAAGAAATATGACAAAAACGTAAAAAACGGACGAAAACATAAGAAATCGGGCGAAAACGTAAGAAAATGGACAAAAACGTGAAAAAACAAACGAAAACGTAAGAAATCGGACGAAAACGTAAAAAAATAGACGAAAACGTAAAAAAAACAGACGAAAACGTAAGAAATCGGACGAAAACGTAAAAAAACAGACGAAAACGTAAGTAATCGGACGAAAACGTAAAAAACGGGCGAAAACGTAAGAAATATGACGAAAACGTAAAAAAACGGACGAAAACGTAAAAAACGGACGAAAACGTAAAAAACAGACGAAAACGTAAGAAATCTGACAAAAACGTAAAAAACGGACGAAAACGTAAGAAATTTAACGAAAACGTAAAAACAGACGAAAACGTTCAAAAAAAGTATAAACGTAAAAAAAAGTTATGATAAGGGTATATTACTTTTTAAGAAATTATATGTAATTAGGTTAAAGTTTAATTAGGTCGACCCATTCGACCCATTCCTATAACCCATTGGACCCATTCATTTAATTTAAAAGTATGTTTAAAAGCCCATTGGACTCAAACTTCATTTAACTTAAAGACCCAAATGACCTAAATATTTAAAAAAATGACCCAATTAAACCCATTCTTTTATATTTGGGTCAAGATTACCACATCTACCGGATATCAACCTTTTTGACACATAACACGTATATGAAACTATCATAAGATGTTTTTAAACTTTTAGATGACAGAAATAATGGATAGAGTCTTCTAATAAAAATACATACATATAGAACAAGAACCAAAGCAATGAGTCTATTTACTAATTTAGAGTATATTTTAACATTACTAAATGAAAAAAACAAAGACAAATGGAATAAAGTGGGACTTTCAATTATCCATTTACATTGGTGTATTATTTGACACAATCATATCATTGAAATTCTTTTACTTTGTAATCACATTGGAGATTGCATTTTGGATTTTATGGTCATTAAAGTGAAAAAGTATTCACTCATTGGATACACCTTAAAACCAGTGGTTACTTTATACGAGTGTAAATATGCACATTATCATATTATCCAATAGTACAACTATTCAAACCATTTGTACACCTCCCAATGCATTTGGAACCACACTTAAAAGTATTTGGGGGTTCTAAAATCTAAACTAAAACACTTTTAAGGAACTAATATTCCTTCCCACTAAACTATTTTTAAATACCCTTGATTTACATATTCTAATTACCATTTTATACAATAAGATTATCAAAAAATGTGTAGATTACGAGAACAGCATAACCTGTGATGAATTTTTTCACCAGTCATTGTCCACCTCACTAGGAATAGCTCGAACAACTCTCTTAACCAAGCAGAACATCTACATAAGATTATACATTAAATTAATTAGTATAATCTTCTCGTGTTATTGAAATACTTGTGACTATCATCGTCAAAGTGTTAGATATCACAATATACTCTACTTGGTGCAAACAATGGAACAAAATTTGAAACGATCACGTCAACTTTCGAAAACTAAAGTGTTTTAACCGGTTTAAGTGTATGTTGTGGTGAACTCAAATGCGTCGATTAATGGTTACAAATGCTCAATATTTCCAAGTAAATGATTCACACGAGATTGTTGCAATCTAAATTTGAAAATCTAAAGCCATACAAACATTGATCCCTTTGTTGAGAAGTGGGAAAGCAAACAAGTTAAAGATACTTTTGTTAAAGCTAGCCACATTGAAGCAAACATTACTTTTTTTTCTTGCTAATGTGAGGGATACAAATCAACTAAAAGGAAAATGCTTTCCTAGGGATCAGAGGCTACCCAATAATTGCCTTAGAGAATCTTGGTAATGTTTCTGCTAGCTAGAAATGAAACAAAATAACTTATCAACAAGATTGGATTTTTTTTACAAATTGTACAGTACTAATGTACAAGTAATGTGTGTTGTGGAGGGGTCTTGTGAACCTGATTCTCATTCAAAATAAATCTTTTAAGGGAATATAAACACCAATGTACCTTGTGTTCGCTAGGTTGTATGTTCCCTTTATAATGCTAAGAATTCAATTGACAGATTCTGGCAACGGTCGATAGGTAGGTGAAGGAATAAGATTCTAAGGTTTTGTAACACGGGAACATTATACGTACAGATGTGGGGTTGAGTAGAGAACATTTGCATGATTTTACCCTGAAATATTGTACCATTTGTAGTTTTATAGTACAACTTATAAGTTGCGTGCAAGAGCAATGCCCATACGTAAAAAAAATTAACTATTGCTTCCTTACCCTTCCTTCCTTGGCTGATTGTACCACGGTTTGTTCTTTCCCACTGACCTTGGTTATATTCGCTGCACAAGAAAAGACTAATGGTTCCTTGTTAATATGATTTTGTAGCAAACCCAAATGACTAAAATTAATGAAACAGTTATTTGTTTATCTTTAGGATTGTTGCATAAAAACGTAATGAACTTTGGTTGAACCCACAAGACTAATTTTCAATATTTTCCATTCACTGCAATATGGAACTTTGTTAGTAGGTAATTGGTTATCTGGTTGAGATGTCTAAAAAAATCAACGTGGTCAAGCTTACCTACTCGGAAAATGATCAATATGTCAGAAGTCAGTAAGTGTAGTATCTTTCTAATCACAAAGGTTTTCCGAGCAATTAATATCAATAAACCATAAAGGGAGATGGGGGCATTGTGCTTAAGATCTAGGTTCGGTGTGGTCCAAGACCACTGAGCAGATGTGGCAATACTGACCCATTTATATACAAACAGGTCGATTTGGTTTATGTTTTATCTCTAACTGTCGGTCAGGGTAAGCTACAAAGCTAAACTAAGATATGTCATATACTTCAAGCGGGTTAAAAGTCATCTGAAATGTATTAAAATACATAAAACCTTCTAAGCCGTTTTATAAACATTACTATAAACTGTGTTTTGATCCAACCGCACACGTTTTGGTCCATACTAAAAGCTGGCCCATTTGACCCAAACCCGCATTATTCTTATGATACCAGAATTGCCAGTAGTGTGGACTGTGGAGGTGAGATCTAAAGATACCCCATGCAAAACTATTATTACTCTTAAAGAGGTTCACAGTTCACACACACTTTAAGTTAAAGTATAAGCTTTCCAAGTGGTAAAGATGAATACATTTGACTTCACATGCATGATCACTTTTGTAAAAGCAATGTATGTAATAAGAAAGCAAGATGCAAAATCAGGATATTTTAACTGTCTTGCTAATACAGGCAAACAAATATTACATATAGAGTAGATTTCTTTATCGATTTAAAGACCGGCATTAATATTTAGATAAGGTTGATAGTTCATTAATGCAAGTTTGGTTTTAGCTTAGTTTGATGTTTTAGTGTAAGTCTATCAGGTCATTATTGTAAGTTTATATACTGTCTATCT